>PVKP010044422.1:0-16737 GCA_004027715.1 Plecturocebus donacophilus | reverse complement strand
ATTCATTCATATCAGGCGACTTCCGTGATCAGGTTGGAAACAATTGAAAGACGTGCAAGACAACATAATCTGATGATTTAAAAAACAGAATTGTTTTTAAAAAATCAACTTAAGCTAAATAATCATGGTGGTGATAACAATAACCACATTCAACAATCCATATGGAAGTTCTGTATATTAAGAATTAGTCCTTCATCCTCATCATCATCAAAGCTAACAGAAACATTACGAATTTTGGCCAGATAATTGGGACATCAGAAAGTAATTACTATTGGTGTTACACAGTCTATAGCCATGGTTATCAGCTCAGCCAGACTTAATGCTTGTTTGGTTTTTGTGTGTGTTGATTATTTTTAGTAAAGAGATAATTCAAATATCAGAAAATTCACCCTTTCTTTTGAGACAGTGTCACTCGGCCACCAGACTGGAGTGCAATGGCGCAATCTCAGCTTGGTGCAACCTCCACCTCCCGGGTTGAAGCGATTTTCCTGCCTCGGCCTCCTGAGTAGCTGGGACTACAGGCATACGCCACAACGCCCAGCTAATTTTTTGTATTTTTAGTAGAGACGGGGTTTCACAGTGTTAGCCAGGATGGTCTCGATCTCCTGACCTCGTGATCCGCCTGCCTCAGCCTCTCAAAGTGCTGGAATTACAGATGTAAGCCACCGCACCCAGCCCCAATTCATTCTTTTTAACTGTACAATTCAGTGATTTTATTATATTCACAATATTGCACAAACGTCACCACTAAGTCCACAACGTTTTCATTACTCTAAAAGAAACTTGTACCCATTAGGAATCATTCCCCATTCCCTCCTAGTCCCAGTCCCTGTCCCTGGCAACCAATAATCTACTTTCTATTTCTATTCAGAGCCTGTTGTATAGCAAATATTTTCCATCCCCCTTTAGACTGGCTAAATGAAATTTTGAGATCATATAACCTATCTATTCATATAAGTTTTAGCTATGCTTATGTACCTATTATCATTCGGTGCATTCCACTTAATACAGTTTGTGCACTCTCCCATGTCACCAGCTATGCCTCTACAGTATCACTTTCAATGGCTGAAGGAATTCCATCAAATAGATATTGCATAGTGCATCTAACTAATCCGGTAGAGTTAGAATTTATATGTGAATACTGAGTTTTAAAAAACCTGGGAAGCAAGTTTAAACATTCATGTTTTGCATTTCAAGAACTGATTTCAAAAAGAAGCCACAGGTATTAAATCCTTTCTTTGCATCTGTATATTTAGAGCCTCACATGGGGGTGAGACAGTGGGCCAGAGGAAAGCTGAAAGTCTCCGTGCCTATCACCACACCCTGTGTCTAGAGCAATTGGGAGGCTAGCCCTTTTTTATGATAAGGAATTTGGTGGCCCATATGGTGGCAGTCCCTACATAATTTTCATCCCTTAGAGGTACTGCCCAGAGATTCTATTTTAAACGTCCCAGAATAGCTGTCTTAAAGTCAAAAATAAAGTAAGATCAAAAGAGAATTTATGTTTATTTGGCATTGTTTGTGCAGGCATCACCTTATCTACTCACAGCTAGTCTTCGAACCATTAAACTTTACTTCAACAAAGTATCACATTAACATCCCACCCTCACTTGCTTCTGACTTCTAGCACCAAAAATAGAGCCTTTTCTGTGACTTAGGCACAGCATCTACCTGCATAGGAATTTGCATTTGCATGAAAAGAGCTGAAACTCAGCTTCTGAATCAGCCAGGATTTTATTATTTTATTTTTACTACAGAAGCAGAGACTATCCTAATAAATCCTCCTTTCTTCTCCTAGCACACTTAAAAACCCATCTTTGAGCTCCACTGACTCCATCAGGTTTGAACTTTGATATTAAGTACATAGGGAGAAAAAGAGTAGGTGTGAGGGTGAAGAGAAGGAGAACAGAGAGAAGCACAAAGACAGGAAGGAAGGGAGGCAGCTTGATGCTACTGCTGGGGTTATCCCCTCACTCAAGAACAATCTCAAGAAATGAAGCAAAAGCAGACTATGTAAAGAAGCCAACTCGTGTCAAAGACACCCCAGGCTTAACATGGGGTCACAAAAATCCACAGGCTATATCCTAGAGGCTCCCTCACATGAACTCCTTTGACTTCTGTTTCTGGACTCCTTGATTTAGTTTCTGTTTTAGCATTTGCACAATAATAATTTTACTACTAAAGGTAAATGTCTTGTAAACTAATGGGAAACATATTGTTTGGCACAGTTTATAATGTCAGGATTTATGGCTCTAACACTGAGGGTCTCTCTGACCTCGAAGATAACATAATGAAACAGCAACGTGCTGCAAATGACTCGTTGTGATTTTTTATTAGTTCTCATAATCGCCCCTTATTAATTTGTATGCACATAATAAGCACTCACCTTCACAGTCTGTCCGGCTTCGGGGCCATCCTAGAAGTAGGAAAAAAACCAACAGAGGTGAGAATAGATAGATGATATCTCCTTTATTCAGAAATTTCGCCCATTAATAATTTAGATGCAATTTCATTGTGAGTTAATTTATAGTATTCCCATGGGGACCATCAGCTTCAAATGTGTGGGACTAGACAGTTCTCCATTTCCGCCTGAGAGTAAGTGAGAAGTTATGTATAAAAATGATATAAATTATCCAGCAAGCCAACTCCTTGCTACTTTTCATGCTCTTTGCTCTTGGCTATGGTTTTAATTGCATTAAGGGAAGGCTGAAAATGTTTGGGGAGGTGAAGTATCACACCTTTTGGTTATCTTTAGATGTGGTCTAATTAATGTCTGATTACTTTAAGCTTCTACTCAGGAAATCTGCTATGAACATAAACCATTAAGCAAGAATATGGGGTAATTCATATGGGAGGAGTCCTCTCTGGCTATTCTGACCTTGAGGGAGACATAGTAGTGTTCATTGTAGCTGGCCCCTTTTCCTAACCTGGTTCCCTCTCTCTGCTTCTGAAGCTTAGCTGAAAATGAGCAAACTCACTTAGTCACCAGCCATAATACAAAACAAAAGCAGATACTCAGCTGGCTGAGATGGCAAAACAAGTAATGGCTCCACAGTTAGAAATTCCAAAACAGAATTTGGCCTCTGCAACTTTAGCCAGGTCTGTCTACCTCTGTGAGCCTAACTAATGGGGTGAGAACTCCTGCCCTGCTGTAGCAACAATTAAGCAGAACTGTGGATATCAGGGATTTTCAAACTTAGAGTCACAACCCATTCGTGGGTCTTTAAGTCAACTTAACGGGTTGCAATCAGCATTACAAATAAAATCAGATTTTATTTTATTTTTGAGACAGGGTCTTACTCAGTTGGCCAGGTTAGAATATGATGGCATGATGAAGGCTCACTGCAGCCTTGACCTCCTGGACTCAAGTGATTCTTCGGCCTCAGTCTCCCAAGTTGCTGGGACTACAGGCATGCACCACCATGCCCAGCTAATTTTTCTATTTTTTGTAGGGACAGGGTTTTGTCATATTGCCCAGGCTAATCTTGAACTCCTGAACTCAAAGGATTCACCAGACTTGACCTCCTAAAGTGCTGGGATTACAGGTATGAGCCACCACATCCAGCCAGAAATCAGATCTTAATAGAATAAAAACTATTAGACTGCACACAATGCATAAACATTGTTTTGTGAAACTCTGGTTTCCTTTATCAATATAGGTATATGCATATATTTCATATATGGGTGTCAGGGAGATACGCATGATTGTTAAATAAATATATATCTTACTATAGGTTATAGTTAAAAAAACAAGTTTGACCACATGGCATATACAAAAGTAATCCAGGTGATAACACAAGTCAGCTCTTACATTTATGGAATTAACTTTGTAGTGAAACATGTTTCATAACCAGCAATGACCATTTCCTATAAACGTGATTTTATCTTGTATCTCACTAAACATTGCAGAGGTTTTCATTCACTGCCTTAATTTGGTCTCTAGAGAAACACAGTTTGTAGCATAAGCTTGATAAACTCACTCCTAGCTGAACTACCTGCCTAAAGGTGACTTAAATGGTATGACACACAACACACACACGGCTTTTCGGGGAAGTTGGCTACTCTTAACACAGACATGGCAGGAAAAAAAAATCTATTTGAGAAGAAAATGAGCACTTTCAGTCAGAGCCTTTATAACCTGAGCATACTGGCTTTCTTTATCTGGTCTCTTTGAAGCTCTATGGTAGAGAGCTGGGGAGGGGAGGAAGAATGGCAAACTTTCAGTTTAACACACAGGCTGAGCACAGAGTCCTCACATTTTGATAGAGTTTCCTTTGGTCGGCCGCGGTGGCTCACATCTGTAACTCCAGCACTTTGGGAGGCTGAGGCGGGTAGATCACAAGGTCAGGATTTCAAGACCAGCCTGGCCAACATGGTGAAACCCCATCTCTACTAAAAATACAAAAAAAGTTAGCTGGGCATGGTGGTGAGTGCCTGTAATCCCAGCTACTCTGGAGGCTATGGCAGGAGAATGGCCTGAACCTGGGAGGCAGAGGTTGCAGTGAGCCAAGATCACATCACTGTACTCCAGCCTGGGCGACATAGCGAGACTTCATCTCAAAAAATAAAAATAAAAAAGAAAGAAAGAGTTTCCTTCCAAAGGACAATTATAAAATCATCCAATTCCAAAGCCATGAAGGACTTTATGCATTGTTACTCCAGCCATTTCCATAGAGGTCTTGAAGGAGCTCATGGTATGTTACTACGGATTTACTCAATTCTCCACTAATGACTCACCATGGACATCCTCCTCCCAACCTGAGAAGTGTTGGCTCAACCTCTGCCTAAAAATCTCCAGTGACTGGGGATCCGATTTCTTTACTGGTCAGTGGGCCACACCCAACCAGTCAATCTAGCTTCTAACTAATCTGTGATTAATCTCTGTAGCTTGAATTAAAGATAGAGAAAAGGTAAGGTCCAATCTAAGTGGCATAACACTGCTACCCTGGAATTAGAGCAAGGCTTGGTCTGTGTGGTGTTCAAAAATTAGTTACCATGGAATGAAAATGATTTCTCCAGTCCCAGTTCCAGTAAGCAATCTGGAATGTCTGAATGTCCATTAAATCACTTATCCATTACTCCCACTTGCTTGGTAAACAAGCCTCAGACATCATCTTGGACACTATTCCACGGTCCACCTTGGGGCCGATGGAGAGTAGGGCTGCCCTGTATGAGTAATGTGTTTTTTGGCTGCTACATGAAATACAAATAATCACATCTGCCTTCCTGGTGAGATGTTAGGAGGAGCAAGCCCAATGCTGGGATTTGAAAAGTTAGAAAAATCATTTCTGAGTAATCTGTATACTCACCTGCATGGATAATGTGAGAGAGGTCCCGTGGAAATGTTTCTCCACCACTGTCCCAACTCTCTGGGTCGCCTGAAACAAATCAGCCACTTCATCGGGACGCAGATCGCGGAAGCGCTCCACTGGCCGCAGTGGACACACGAGGACATCTGTAGCAAGGTCTGTTAAGGGCCATGCTGCTGGCTTTGGGTAGTGTTCTTACCAAGCAGTTTAAACCCACAGGAATGAATCCCCTTGGACCATGGCCTCAACTGTCAAAGACTAAGGAATGAAGAAACAAATATTTACCATCCACTGAACTCCAAAGAGTTCAAAGAAAGCTTACAAACATGGATAATTATACTTTGGTACACAGAAGAATTTCTTGTAAGAGAAAGGGACATTAGTGTTCAGAGACACTCAAGTGTGTGGAGAGAGAATTATCGCAGGAGGCAAGATCTATTCTAGATCATTATCTCCTGGCCCCTATTCTAAAACTATGTCCTCTGCAGCACCCAAAAGCACTAGGTTGAAGAAGCAACTGGAGTATCCAGTTGGTTTCTCCAGGTAGAACATGGTGATAAATTTTTAATTTATCTCTTTAGAGAAACAAGAAAACTCTGCAGTGAACATACAAAAGTAGATGCTTATTTTATCTTTAAAAGAGTGTAGACATTTTGAAAATACATAGTCAACATTATCTATAACTAAGAGATGTGCCATGCAGTTAAAGAATTTATAACAAGGATTCCTCAGACTGATATTTTTTTATAATCCAAGAAGACATTTGAAGGTAAATCATGAAGGAAAGAGGCTGTCTGGTTATACAAACAAACCATTCTTAATGTATTCTACAACTTAGACAAGGCAACATATTTACATTATTAGTCTCAGGAAACAATGAAATCTAGAGAAAAAAAGGATAGAAATTTGATTATTTCTTGATAGCAAATTAATATTCACTGTTACACCATCAATAACATTTCAGTTCCTATACACATATGTATATATTAATATTTGTTTAGTTTTTAGATACTAACAAGAGAAACAAACTCTTGTACGTTTTTCTGTTTCTTTCTTCTTGTTTTAAGACAGCATGCTCCTGCCTGGAGCTAAGCAGCTAAGGGGCATAATAAAACCATAATACTGCAATTGCTAGTCTCACTAGAATATCAACCCCACTCCACTATTGGTAGAACTCAGAGCCCAAGGGGAAATACACTGAGCTCAGCTGGTCGGGTCTGATTTCCATAAGAGAAAGGGGAAAAGAAAGAGGAAACTGATTAGTTTTGCTCATAATCAGGAAATTCAAGTCAATAGTAAACTAGGAAAAGAAGTATTTTTAAAATCGGAATTCATTTTTCAAGGCAAGAGAAGGGAGGCCTTCACCCACAGGGCATCTGATACTTAAAAAGATAATTATCTGTCTTTGGCAGGCCTGCTTTATTATCATGGGTCAATGAACCATTTAGAAATGAAGAATTTCCTTTCATTTCCTTTGAGCAGATTGCCAGCCTCCACTCCCACATAGTTGCTTTTTCGGTGTTAAAAGGGACCCTTCCCCATCTTCCTGGTCCCTGCTTTAAATTACACCCTCCCTTATGCCTGACTTTACCAAACCACAGCAAGGATGACAGCCATGCAAGCTTCCAGCAATATCCCTCAGAGCTGTATTAGCCTACATCCACACACAGCAACTCCGTGAGGAAGGAAGACATTTCACTAACACAATGGCTTACTGTGAAAACTGGTGGAATGAATCAGATAATTTTTGTATCTAATGTAAATTTAGTAATATCAATGACATCCCAAAATTTTTTTTTTTTTAATGCTATAAAAAAATCTTATTATTTGTCAATTTTGTTTGTTTGCGTGCTGCTCCTAGAAAAACAACTCAGGGAAAGCAAACTATTTCAGCAGACAGCTTTTGTAATTCTAATGCCACTGTTTATATGCCAATTGTTTTAAAATAGTATCACAGATGCAATATAATTTAATTTGGAGCCTCTTAGGCCTTGCTAATGGGTAAATTCCGTATTATACATAGGCTATAAGGACACATTTACTTCTGGGTCCTGTTTGCTTGAGATTATCACATCTGTTAAGATTTCTTAGACAACATGTATGATAACTTTCAATTAAACTTACTATATAGAATTTAATAAATGTTTTATCCAGTACACATCATGTGTGAAAACTTGTGACACTGGTTACCACTTCTCCCTATAATCTCCAGAGAGATTTTTTTTTTTAGTAATAATATTTTTTAAAGAAAGAGAAGATCACTAGTTATAATTTAGGTTGTATAGTTGACAAGGAGATTTCTCACAGTAGATGAAAAACAAAGACAGCTTCTTAGAGCAGATGAGATTTAAACTAAACTTTAAAAATGGAGAGTGATTCAACCAGGGGATGGGGCTGGCAACCTACTCACCCATCCATCCCAATACTGGAGTCTCCTCTTAATCTGGGGTCTGTGCTGAGACTTAGGATGCTAAGATCATTAGGCCAGAGTAGTTGACCTTGAAGAGTTTACACTCTAATGCCTCATACTGTCATACAGTGGAAACAGATCATTACAACACAGAGGTGAACGCTATTCGCAGGCATCAGTACAGAATACTGTGGGAGCACAGAGGAGGCCAGATCTACCTGTGCCTCAGGGTGACAAACCTTTCCATCTCATCTTGCATTTCGCCTTTTAAAGTAGAACCATTTCTCCACATCTAGACAAAAATCTGTCCTTGAAAATGGTCTAGCAACTTAAAGTTAGCTTCAAAGAAAGTTGTTAAGCATTCTTTCTTTCTTTGGCCCAAATCACCATTTCACTTTCTTTTTTTTTTTTTTTGGAGATGGAATTTCGCTCTTGTTGCCCAGGCTGGAGTGCAATGGTGGCGTGATCTCGGCTCACTGCAACCTCTGCCTCCTGGGTTCAAGCAGTTCTCCTGCCTCAGCCTCCCAAGTAGCTGGGACTACAGGCATGTGCCACCACACCCAGTTAATTTTTGTATTTTTAGTAGAGACAGGGTTTCACCATGTTGACTGGGACGCTCTTGATCTCCTGACCTCATGATCCGCCCGCCTCGGCCTCCCAAAGTGCTAGGATTACAGGCATCAGCCACCGCACCTGGACAACACTTTCATATGTACTCTTACTTACTCAATCTTTCCAACAAACTCATGAACTATTAATGCTATGATAATTCCCATGTTGAAGATGAATTAGAAGCAATCATTTCTTATGCAAAATTAGAAATTTGCCAGGCCAGCACACTCAGATTAAAACTAGAATTCAACTCAAGTCTGTACGATTCTAAAGTTCGTGTTATTAATGATAGTGCTGTGATATTATGCTTTTTAGAGCATTTATGACTCCATTTCTGCCTAGCCTCTTATGAAAACTGTGCCCTGCATTCCCCAGAGTCACTCTGTTCATAGAAGGGAACCACAGTTTTCATAAAATAGAAGGATACGGTGCAAATATGCTAAAGGCTTGAGAAACACGACCTTGGCAAGAGAAAGCAGATGAGACCTGCAATGCCACACTGGAAGGATGCCTCAGCACTGGGCAGTGAGTACGCCTTCATCCTAACAGAGAATTGGAAGAAGATCAAAAACGAGAGTACCAGCTTGCCTGAGTTGGAAGTAGTAAAGAGCGACACAAAGTTGGCATTTTGGCCCTTCTTCATCCTGACTTGAGGTTGCTTCAAGGTGACTTGGGCTCCATCATGGGCCAGACTCCTGTGAATGTTTAGATACCGCATCCTCTATCACTGGGTCAGGTTGTCAGACACATTGAATCTATGGCTTGTTGGACAGCCTAAATACTGAGAATTATGGACTTTCTCACAACTGGTGTGGCTTGCTATTTGCAAATATAACCACAAGAATTTCTCCCATACTACACGCCCTTTTGCTATGTGATTTTACCACTCTTTCCATCAAGAGTTGGAGTCTATTTCCCCTCCCCTTGAATCGGGGCTGGCCTTGAGGCTTGCTCTAATCAGTGGAATATTGTGAAAGCTTTGTCTTACTTTGTGTTTGTGTTGCTATAAAAGAATAGCTGAAGCTGGGTAATTTATAAAGAGAAGAGGTCTATCTGGCTAACAGTTCTGAAGGCTGTCCAAGAAGCATGATGCTGGCATCTGCATTTGGTGATGGCCTCAAGCTGCTTCCCTTCATGGAAGAAGTGGAAAGGAAAATAGTCTGCAGAGATCAGACGGTGAGAAAGGAGGCAAGAGAGATACAAGGGAGGCGCCAGACCCTTTTCAACAACCAGCTCTTGTGGGAACTAACAGAGCAGAAGAAAACTCACTGGTTA
Source organism: Plecturocebus donacophilus (assembly GCA_004027715.1). NCBI lineage: Eukaryota > Metazoa > Chordata > Mammalia > Primates > Pitheciidae > Plecturocebus > Plecturocebus donacophilus. The sequence goes on along the minus strand of PVKP010044422.1, from coordinate 7,131 downwards.
CCACAAAGGCGGCATCAAATGATTCATGAAAGATCTGCCCCCATGATCCAAACGCTTTCCAACACACCCTGCCTCCAACACCAGGGATCAAATTTCAACATGAGGTTTGGAGGGTCAAATAGCCAATCTACAGCAGTAATGCTGTGTGACTTTCCAAGGTCAGGCCTTGAGCAACACTGAAACTTCTGATTATTGCTCTCTTGGAACCCTAAGACCAACATGCTATGAAAAATCCCAGTTAGCCTACTGAGCAGCAATGTGAAGATCTAAGGCACCTCAGCTGACAGCTAGCACCAGCTGTCAGAGATCATCTCAGACCTTCTAGATCCAGGAGAGCCACTGATTGACTTCCAGTGTCTTTATGACTTACCTACTGCTGCATGATAAACTACCCCAAATCATAGAGGCTTAAAACAACAGTGATAGGGTCGGGCGTGGTGGCTCAAGCCTGTAATCTCAGCACTTTGGGAGGCTGAGGCAGGCAGATCATGAGGTCAGTTCAAGACCAGCCTGGCCAACATGGTGAAACTTCATCTCTACTAAAAATACAAAAATTAGCTGGGCATGGTGGTGCATGCCTGTAATCCCAGATACTTAGGAGGCAGAGGCAAGAGAATTGCTTGAACCCAGGAGGCCGAGATTGCAGTGAGCCAAGATCAGGCCACTGCACTCTAGCCTGGCAACAGAGTGACACTCTGTCTCAAAAAAAAATAAAAAATAGCTGCACATGGGGGCAGGTGCCTGTAATCCCAGCTACTTGGGAGGCTGAGGCAGGAGAATCCCTTGAACCTGGGAGGCAGAGGGTACAGTGAGCCAAGGTTGTGCCACTGCACTCCAGCCTGGGCGACAAGAGTAAAACTCTTGCACTCCAGCCTGGGCAACAAGAGAGAAACTCTGCCTAAAAAAAAACAAAAAAACAACATTGATAGGTTTTACTACCATAAGTCTATGGATGGTTTTTGCTGAGGGTCTTACCTGGACTCACTTATGCAACTGCTTTCAGATGGAAGGTAGGCTGGAATTCAGCTGGGTTCACTAGGCCCTTCACTTTATATGCTCTTCCATCCCAATAGATACAGAATCTCTGAAGTTGCTTAAAGCTTACATTGTCCTACATCGTACTAGTCAAAACCCAGATTCAGGGTGGAGATATTCTGTTTTTTACAAGAGGAGTGTAAAGACGATAGTCAAAAGGGGTATGGACACCAGAAAGTTCCAAGGATGTTGTAAAAATTAACAAGGTGTCCAAGGTATCTTGGCTGTCCTAGTGAGTAAATACAGTATGACATTTTAGAGTCGAGATTTTTTTTGTTTGTTTAAGACAGAGTTTTGCTCTTGCTGCCCAGACTGGAGTGCAATGGCATGATCTCAGTTCCCCAAAATCTTCACCTCCTGGGTTCAAGCGATTCTCCTGCCTCAGCCTCCAGAGCAGCTGGGATTACAAGTATGTGCCACCATGCCCAGCTAATTTTGTATTTTTAGTAGAGACAGGGTTTCTCCATGTTGATCAGGCTGGTCTTGAACTCCCGATCTCAGGTGATCTCACCACCTCGACCTCCCAAAGTACTGGGATTACAGCCACCGCACCTGGCCGAGATGGATCTTAAACATCACCTACTCCAACACCTTCACTGTCAGATTAAAAAAAGTAGGGCTAGAAAGTTTACTTGGTTTGTTCAAAGCCACATAGTTAGGAGCACAATTGGGATTGAAACTAAATTGTGCAGCTTCTCCAGCCAAAGCTCTTTCTGTTACACTGAGATGGCAAAACACTGCACATGTGCCACTATTTTCCAAAGCTAAACTTATAGCAACATCAATAATCAATCACAGAATAATCTCCTTTAACCAGAGTGTCCCAAAATCCTTGCCAATACAACCTCTGAGCAATCACCACCAGTGAGAATGGGCATGCGACATGAGATGCATGTGCCATTTCTGTGGCCTCCCATACTGCCTCATGAACCACAAAGGCCTGGTGGAATCAGAACAAAGGGAGATGCTGCAAAAGTGAGAATCTGCCCAACCACATAAAATTTCCATTATATTGCCACATTTTTATTCAAAATAAATTTGGTAAGTTCAAAATTTGCTCATCAAGGATAATAATTGATGATTAAAGATAATTTTAGGAGGATTTCCATGACAAATATGAAATACTTAAATATAGAGCGCTGACAGAGAAATGGAAATGTACTGATTCAGATGATTAATTAAAGACGACAGCAGAATATTATGATCAGGGTTGCTCAGACCTGCCCCCATTTAGTTTTCTATATCTGATCTATTCTAGGGATTCAGAATACAGAAGTCACCAAAATAAAGCAAATCATCAAAATAGCATTGACTTTGATGAAGATGATTAGCCTGTGTATATATTAATATGAAGTAAGGCAGTACCAAATAATACAACATAAAATTAGTCATTCTTCTGAAGTAATAAAAGAGAAGAGTTTGTATTCATCCCTACTGAAGATCTATAAATAGTTTGGTGATAAGCAAGAACATTCCAGCTTGCATTGCAGACCCTATATAATTCATTATTTGCTGTAACAAACACTCCTAGGCCTTGTAAATGTTTAAAATAATTCTTAATGTCACTTCACAAAACAGCAGCAGAATGGACTATGAGCTACTTTTCAAGAAAATATTCAATTTAATTGATTTAAATAGCAGTTATAGAGCTTTGAGTCAAAGTAGGTGGCATCTCAAAATGTAATCTACTATTCACAATGTAAGCACTCTGGTGAATTTTCATATCAGAAAGGTAGAAACATCACCCTAAAACATTAATAAATACAGTTCTGAAGAAGCATCTTGCTAGTTTGGGCCACACCTTTTTTCACTGGGTATTAACATACTCATTTCAGTAACTCAATATAGGGTTCACGGGATATTCATCAACCATAAGCATAAATGACATGGATGTAATTTTAAGCAAATGTGATTTCCAGAATATGATAAATTCCAGAGCAGTGTGATTAAGATAATGATAGTACTCTGCTCAGAGCTGGTTCTCAAGGCAAGCATCTCACAAATATCCACTATCTCATGTTTTGCTCTGGGATATGCTTTGGGTCAGAGATATGATGAGTCTTTGGTCATCTGGAAGAAGAGAAGCCAGGTATCCTTTTCTAGGCAGCATGCCCTGAGCTGCCCTCAAAACTCCTGTACTGATCTGGAAGCTCAAAAGTAAGAATCACTTTCAAAGAGGGAAGTAAACAGGTGTCTTTCAAAGAAAGTAAACTGAAAGAGGAGCCTGCAGCCTGATAGCATTCTGGTACAGATTTCATACATTTTTCTGTGAACTTTTCAAGGCAAAAGAATCCTATACTGATTCAGATAAGAGCATCATATCTGAAAAAAATATGCTCATATAAACTAAGTATGTGGGAAAGAAGTAAATGGTAACATTAAAGGAAGGAAACAACATATAACATTTTTTTGCTGCCTACTATGGTCTAGCAGTAATCAATAACCCTTTGAGTTAGATAATATCACCTCCCAATGACCAAAAGTCACGTAGCTATTAAGTGAAAATCCTGGCAAGGGGCATGTGTTACAACACTGTTACAATGTCCATGCTGTTTCAATGCCTCCCAGGGTTACAGAAGTCTCCATGTATAATACCTACTCCAGTATTTACTAGAGTGGGATACCACAGCACTGCTTCCATGGGATGTTGTTAGACAGTATAAAGAAAAAATTGTGTGGTCAAAGAAGATTTAGAAACACTGGATGAAATAAAGTAAAATAGCTCTCTTTACTGCAGTATTCATCAAAATATTTATTGCACTAACATGCATTCTGACTTTTCAAAAAGAAGAAATAGTATGCTGCATTGCTCAAATTTGCTTAACTATAAAATGATTATTATTTATTATTGTTATTAACATTGTAGAACTCTACATAGGACATACGCTTCAGAGGATGTTCTTTGGAAATCTTTAGCATCGTTTCCCAAAACATAGAGAGGCCTGAAGAAGTTTTTTCGTTTTCAAACAAAAAGTTGAGTACATGTCCTGTTAATCACATCGACAAAGAAAGAAAGCATTCTATGAAATGAAATATGCTGAGAAGTTGAGCCTTAAAATACATCAAAAGGGATATGGCAGTCATTAGTGCTGTTTGCCAAACAGTTCAAGTTACTACTGCATGTCTGGGCATATGATAGACCTTCTGGGCCCTTGCAGTTGGGTGAAGCTCAAGAAACACAGGTCAAGGAGTTGTGAGTAAAAATGACACAAGTCACTTCTGGGCTAAAGCCCATAACTGCCAGTATGTGACCAAAAGCTTTATTTCCTTCACCAAGACAAGCAGCAATGCTTTGCAATGGTAGCTGCTCTGGCAGTAGGACCCTACAGTACAGGTCAGCAGGGGCCTCTGAGCATCGTGGTCACAGTGAATAGGGCAAGTTTGTTCTTTTTTGTTTTTTTTTGAGACACAGTCTCACTCTGTCTCCCAGGCTGGAGTGCAGTAGCACGATCGTGGCTCACTGCAACCTCCGCCTCCTGGGTTCAAGTAATTCTCCTGCCTCAGCCTCCCGAGTAGCTGGGACTACAGGTGCATGCTACCACACCAGGCTAATTTTTTTGTATTTTTAGTAGAGACAGGATTTCACCGTGTTAGCCAGAATGGTCTCAATCTCCTGATCTCATGATCCGCCCAACTCGGCCTCCCAAAGTGCTGGGGCAAGTCTGTTCTTAAATATGTTTTACCTCTTTTTGCTAACTCCAACCAATTTGTAGTAGCTACTTAGAGCAGCATGTTGAAGAGGATTCTGAAGCTCTGATAAGGACCAGGAGGAAAGAACTGAGGAATTTATTAGTTTTGGCTGCCATGAGGGAGGAACAAATACTAGCATTTATACCAAGTAGCTGCCATTCTTCAATTAGAAAGCTATAAAAATGTTTTTTCAAGAACTCCCTCTCCCCCTTTCTTAATGATATAAAGCCATTTCTGGGACTTGCAATGTCTCACAGTAACCATTATGAAAATCTATTATTATTGTTATTTTCCTAGAGATATACAGAAGTGTCTAGAATTTAGTTAATTCTGGTTAGGAGAGTACCGGAAAGGAAAATTAACTGTCACTCAAAAGAGCCTGTCCATAATGTGTAAATGTGAGAATGGGAACACACCAATATGAAAATGAACATGTTGTAAAAATGCTCGCAGAGGTTAAGAGTTGAAGGAGTACAGCAATAGAAGAAATAAAGTACACTCAGCAACTAAAGAAATATTTAAACCTAACTCCAATGAGAGATTATTTTAAACTTCAGATATACTTTGCTATGAGAATCATTTCAAAAAATCTCTGAAAAGCTTTTTAGTGAAGTATAGATTAGAAAGTAATACTAAAAATCTGCAGTTCACTGGAGATCTAGAAAACCACATGCAACATAAATAATGTAACAGCACCCTCACCGTATACACAGTTTCATTTCACTAGCCTGTGAATAAGGCGGGGGGCCCGAGCACATACTTCCATAGGTGGCTGGAGTGAAACAAATGTGGGTCCCAACTCCCACATAGATAGGATTCTTCCAGCACAAGCTCCAACAGGTTTTGAAAAGCACGGATTCCAGATTTAGGTTTGCTGATGTCACTCAAGAGACACTAAGAATTCCAATTTCCATCAGATCTTCCATATAGTTGGCCAAGCCAGTGGAGCAACCAGGCAGCACAGTTCAGGTGCCACCTGAAGGCAAAGAGTAGCCCAACTATAAATATGAAAGGAAAAAAAATAGGAAATGAGAGAAAGGGAGAGAGGAGAGTAAAGGGAGGGGTGGTATTTAGCAGATGAAGCATCCTTAGAAGAGAAGAAATACTCCTTTATAGACAGGCTCAGCTAGCATTCCTGGTGCTACACACAGAGCTTAACATAGAACTGGCCTGTAATAAATATTTGGTGAAACAATAAATGTCATGTAGGCTTATTCGTTGTTTACTCTGGGCAACAATTCTTTCTAATGAATAATTTTTCAAAATGCTCCCAATACTGTGGGTTCTTAAGAGATCGGTGAACCAGTCCCGCCTCAACTTACTTAAATGCAAACCATTAAGAGAAATATACTTAACAGTAAAAAATAAATAAATAAATAAATAAAGGTCAATTGTGAATTCCTAATACAAAACACACCCAGCTAAAGACATAGAAAAAATAAATACAAACTGGCCTTTCCTTCACACATCAAAAGTAGTGCATGTCTTTTAAATGGAAAACTTGAGAACTATTAACTCAGTGAAGCTTGAAAAGATTTGAAGATAACATTGTTCTATTCTTTTTAATAACAATGTTGAACCCTCTTCTATGACAGATATTAATGTTAATAGAAACATCCTTTATTTCAGAAAAATGAAAAACATACTTACACTAATTTAGCATTCTCACAGAACATTAATCAACACCTTTCTCTCCCCAAATCAGTCCTCCATGAGCTAGCAACCTAAAATAAATGATGCGAGGATATCTTATAGTGAGAGGTATTCAGCAAGTGTTCAATGAACGACCTTCTGAATGAATTAGTGAAAGATCATAAAGTCGAATATTAGAGAAAAGGATAAAGCCAAAACACTTGCAAGAACTCTGTACTTTTTAATGTATTTATTCAACAAGTATTTTTTAATTAAGAGTCAACTCCCTGGCAAGTGTACATAAGACACTGAGGATACAGCACAACCAGGTACAGTCATCCTCTCCCTTCCAAATATGTGAAATCTAGAGGGTGAACAAAGGCAAGTGACATAGTAACTATTGTGAAAATACAAGGGGTAAGATGAGAAAGAAAAGGTGTAAGGATGCAAGGGGAAGACCGTAACAAGCCAAATCAGCTAAGCTGGGCATGAACTTGGCCCAGTTCACTTGGTTTAACTGGATCTTCAGGAAAGATTGCAGGCCCGCTATAGCCTTGGTCAGCAGTCTGGATTTATTCACCGTGCATGGGGAAGCCACCGAAGCCTTTTGGGAAGTGGAGAGCAGAGATGTATGACAGATTCTGGGTTCCCTTTGCAAAGCTGAAGGCCACTGGGAATATCTTTACTTCAGACTAGGTACAAGATTCAAAACAGGCCTGGCCTATAGTGGTGGCAGTGGAGATGCAGAGAATTTGAGATGTATGTTTGAGGTAG
>PVKP010044421.1:0-16737 GCA_004027715.1 Plecturocebus donacophilus | reverse complement strand
GAAGGGGTCCAGTTTCTGCTTTCTGTACATGGCTAGTCAGTTTTCCCAACACCATTTATTAAACAGGGTATCCTTTCCCCATTGCTTGTTTTTGTCAGGTTTGTCAAAGATTGGATGGTTGTAGATATGTTGTGTTGCCTCCGAGGCCTCTGTTCTGTTCCATTGGTCTATATCTCTGTTTTGGTACCAGTACCATACTGTTTTGATTACTGTAGCCTTGTAGTATAGTTTGAAGTCTGGTAGTGTGATGCCTCCCGCTTTGTTCTTTTTGCTTAGAATTGATTTGGCAGAGACTCCATAAGAAAAGAAAACTTCAGGCCAATATCCATGATGAACATAGATGCAAAAATCTTCAATCAAATACTGGCAAACCAATTGCAACAGCACATCAGAAAGCTTATCCACCATAATCAAGTGGGCTTCATCCTGGGTGTGCAAGGCTGGTTCAACATAGGCAAGTCTATAAACATAATTCACCACATAAACAGGACCAAAGACAAAAACCATATGCTTATCTCAATTGATGCAGAGAAGGCCTTTGACAACTTTCAACAACCTTTATGCTAAAAACCCTCAATAAACTAGGTATTGATGGAACGTATCTCAAAATAATAAAAGCTATTTCCGACAAACCAACTGCCAATATCATACTGAATGGGCAAAAACTGGAAGCATTCCCTTTGAAATCCAGCACTAGACAAGGTGTCCTCTCTCACCACTCCTATTTAATATAGTATTGGAAGTTCTAGCCAGAGCAATCAGGCAAGAAAAAGAAATAAAATGCATTCAAATAGGAAAGGAGGAAGTCAAATTGTCTCTATTTGCAGAAGACATGATCGTACGTTTACAAGACCCCATTGTCTCAGCCCAAAATCTCCTGAAACTGATAAACTACTTCAGCAAATTCTCAGGATACAAAATTAATGTACTGAAATCACAAGCATTCCTATACACCAGTAACAAATTTAAACAGAGCCAAATCAAGAACGAACTGCCATTCACAATTGCTACAAGAGAATAAAATGCCTAGGAATACAACTAACAAGGAATGTAAAGGACCTCTTCAAGGAGAACTACAAACCACTGCTCAATGAAATAAGATAGGACACAAATAGATGGAGAAACATTCCATGTTCATGGTTAGGAAGAATCAATATCATGAAAATAGCCATACTGCCCAAAGTAATTTACAGATTCAATGCTATCCCCATCAAGCTACCAATGACCTTCTTCACAGAACTGGAAAAAAACACCTTAAAATTCCTAATCTTAAAATTTGTATAAATGGAATAAGTCTTTTGTGTCTGTCTGCTTTCAGAGAATACTGTTCATGAAATTAACCCATATTTTAGAGTATAGTTTTATTTTGTTCATTTTCATAGGTAGATAATATTCCTGTATAAAAATATCATAATTTATTCACCCATCTTATCAGATTTTGGTATCTTCCTCTTTGGTGTCTCTTCCACATAATGCCTTTAAGAACATGTCTGAACAAATCTTTCAGGACATGTAAGTACCCATGTCTGTTGGGTGAATTTCTGTGCCATCTGGTGTGCATATGCTCAACTCTAGTGCACAGTGCCAAACACTTTTCCAAAGTGAATCTATCAATTTGCATTCTAACCAGCAGTGAATGAATTCTCCACTTTGTATGTATGCCAACATTTAGTATTTTAACTCCAGTCATTCTGGTAGGTGTGTAGTGACATCTCATTGTAATTTTATTATATTTTCCTTATAACTAAAAGGTTGGAAAACTGCCCAATGTGTGTGGAGGGATTAGAGAATAATTAATTAATTAATGACTAAAGGGCACAATGAATGAATTCTAAGGAAAAGCATGGCTTCAATTAAAATTATGCACTCACCACATTGTGGAAGGAGAGGTTCTCTAATCATTGAGCCCCATGCTCCCACTGGCATGGACGTGGACTGTTAGCAGGGCTCAGCTCTGTTTGAACTGCCCTTCCATTATTCAGATTCTGAACAGTCCCTGGGCCCCAGAACGCTAACAACCAGTTCTCCTTCCTGGTGTGGCCTCCAGGCCACCAGGTCCCCAGACTGTTCACCAACATTGTGGGGTTTCATCTCAATCCTTTTGTAGGCACCTACTTGTTTAATTCAATATGAAGTAGGACAGAAGAACTAACCCTCTTCCCCCACCTTTGCAATGCCAAAATATGGGTCCCAAGCGTTCTAACTGCCATGACCATCCGGCTGGAGACAGCGAAGAGCAAAGAATGACTGGGATAGTTAGTCAGGGTTTGTATCTGCTGGGGAATTCAGTGACTGACTCTAAGTTTCAAAGGTCGGAGATGATATGGCTAGTATTGAAGTCAGGCATTGCAAGGCTATTAGCTTGAATGGAACCAGAGACGATATGATGATCTGGGTGGAGCATGACTAAGCTGGGGAGAGCGGAAGAGCCTCTTACACTGCTGTCCTCAGCAGAGTTGTGCACTGGTGAAGTTCAGTGGCTCCCACTCATGGTCGCACCTGTGGCATCTGACTTTGATCCTCATGATCATGACCAACGTCAGACAGCCTCCATTATGCTTGACAAGATGGATGCTGAGCCCCATGACTTCACTGAAAGAGGAAAACTAATAATTTCCTCAGACCATAATAAGAAATATCAGGGCAGTGAAAGCAGGATTGATCACAGGTGACATATAGAGGGACATTGGCACTACCTCCCCCTAAATGTCACATTGCTTCCTTCTTGATCTAACTTGGCCTTGCTGTAAATTGGCTTGGTGTATGTATTCTGATAACATTTAATTAATTAATCTAGGTTATACCTAAGTGAAAAAAAAAGCCTTAGATAGTCAAATGTGTAATCCCCATCCTGACTACAGGATTCTCTTTTATTACTTTTCTCCTGTTGCTGTTCATAGAAATCCCATGAATTCCATTGCTAACCACATCTTGCTTAGAATCTTCCTTCCACCAGTGGCTAGCTTTATGACCTTGTATAATTTAAGCCTGATGTTAATTTCTTTATCAGTTCATGGGTGTTATCTCTGTTCTAATACTGAGGAATTAAATGAGATGTTGAAGCTCCCGTAAGATTAATGTTGATAAAATAATACTTTCCAAGGCTTGGGGCCTTACTCTCAATCCTGTTTCAGATTGAATCCTTCCCAATGAAACAAACTCCTTTTTTGCAAGTGAAAGAACTCACTCAAGGTGAGGACCTTTACTCAGGAGGAAGTCCACCCAACACAGCAGGTACTGTCCACACTTTTGATATGGGTTTTGACCTCACAGGGGAGCCTCACAGTGTAAGAGACCCAAAGCCTTCACTGAAAGGGATGATGGTCAGAGGGCAGAGGTGTAGGCACTTACAGAGAACTTCTGAAGCCCCGCTGTGCATATTTTAATATTGTCACAGAACTTCCAGTCAGTGGTAAAATTTAAACAAAGTAAATCCCATAACAGAGAAAAAGCAATCCCTTCGTCTTGTAGCCTCGTCCTTGGACAATCGTTGCTTTGATGCGTGGCCCGGCCTTCAGGCTTCCCTCTGCTCTTCCCCCACGTCTCCACCACACTGATCTTCCTCCAGTCTCACTCCCACAGCTCTGCTTCTTGCCTACAAGCTTTCGATGGCTCACCGCACCTAAGGATAAGTGTTCCAATCCTTCACCTGCCGTGTGAGGACTCCTCTTGTGTCAATGTAGCTTTCCAACGTCATACTCATCTCCCGTTTTATTCAAGTGTTCTGCTCTTAAGGGAATGAAAACTCTGACCTGTGTCCACACATTTAGCATCTTGTTTCATTCTCTTTGCTACTGTGAAAATGTGGCAGACCATGAATTTTGATACTCCACAGACAGTGCTCCTCATCTGATGTTAACCTTTCTAAGTGTCAGTCGTACTTAGGTGGCTTCTTATAATAGCTGGATAAGTGGGTTCTTGGATTAGAATGATCACTGGGAATGATTGAACAAATAAAAAGATAATGATTGTAGAGTTAACTTAGTAGTTACCTGTAGCAAACTGTACGTCAGACATTTGGACATAAGTGGAGACTTTGACTGCCTCCCACGTGGTATCTACTGGTTGTCGCCGGTAACCGTACCACCGTGAGCATCATCTCTTTACTCATACCAGGACCCTTTCTCCATGTGTTTGTCCCATTCTGTTGATCCTGTTCTATGAGTCCTTGTTAACCAAAAATCTTTATAACCCTTGTCTCAGCATTCCATTTGATTAAAGTTTATGTTTTAACAGATATTATATTTTAGCAACCTTTATTATGAATAGTTGCATTAAAACAAGTCCGATTGGGTTTGGCAGACCTGAATGTTGTCATTCTCATTCTTCCATGGTTTCTTCTAGTAATGTACATAAAAAGTATATGCAGTAAACAGAGTTTTCCAGTGTAGAATATGATTAAAACTGAAACCACCAGCAGCAACCTGTGCCCCTTTATTCTCACCCTTTCCAGACTATAGCTTATTTCATCCTTTTTGGAAACAGCTTGCAGAAGGCTTGCTGATAAAATGAGCTGTGCTTGAATGGATATCTTGCAGTCATTGTGGTAGTTGAAAAAGTATTTCAAAGTTGCTGCCCCAGCCAGTCTCTTAGATGCACCAGCTAGTTGTGTCAAGGTGTACAGCAGTCCTCAAGGTGCATAAACCTTCAGGTTGCCAGTCAATAGGATCTGTGGTTGAGTGCATCTGAAAAATAATGATTAAAAAAAATAGACACTGAAAAGACTTTCCACCGAGACTCTAAGAGTGGTCTGAATGCTTTCACTTTTTCTTTGCATTATGTAAATATACTTGCTAATAATACTGTTTGGTAATATTTTCAAAAAATTTTAATAAACACTTTTAGCAGCAATGAACTTGAAACATTAAAATAAATGTTTGATGACAAAGTCAGCACAGAAATTAGTGTTTTGAGAATGTTAACAAGCTTGCACAAAATACCAACATATTAATCATTAGAGCCAAAGTGTTATTAATGACCATATAGAAACTAGAAGACATAAGTCTGCAGAAGATGTGTCAATATCTATTTCAAAAGTCAGTGATTATTTTAAGAAGACTGCACCCAACGATAATGTCTTTTTAAAAGTATCTGCAGAAGGAACATTTTCATTTCACTCAGTAAAGCACAGTTTTTTGTTTAGATTAATTAACTTGTTTTTCAAAATAATCTAATTTTTAAATTCCAATATTTTTGTATATATGTTAGAAAAACATGATTTCTGCCTTAATTCCATCATTTACCCAGGAGTCATCCAGGAGCAGGTTGTTTGATCTCTATGAAATTGTGTGGTTTTGAGTGAGTTTCTTAATGCCAAGTACTAATTTGATTGCACTGTGGTCTGAGAAACCTAGGCAATACCATTCAGGACATAGGCATGGGCAAAGACTTCATGACAAAAATGCCAAAAGCAATGGCAGCAAAAACCGAAATTGACAAATGGGATCTAATTAAACTAAAGCTTCTGCACAGCAAAAGAAATGATCATCAGAGTGAGCAGGCAACCTACAGAGTGGAAAAAAATATTTGCAATCTACCCATCTGACAAAGGTCCAATATCTAGAACCTACAAGAAACTTAAACAAATTTACAAGAAAAAAACAACCCCATCAAAAAGTGGGCAAAGTATATGAACAGACACTTCTCAAAAGAAGACATTTATGGGGCCAACAAACATATGAAGAAAAGCTCAACATAACTGATCATCAGAGAAATGCAAATCAAAACTACAATGAGATACCATCTCATGCCAGTCAGAATGGCAATTATTAAAAAGTCAGGAAAAAATAGATGCTGGTGAGGCTGTGGAGGAACAGGAATGCTTTTACACTGTTAGTGGGAATGTAAATTAGTTCAACCATTGTGGAAGACAATATGGTGATTCCTCAAGGATCTAGAATCAGAAATACCATTTGACTCAGTGATCTCATTACTGGGTTAATGTCCAAAAGAATATAAATCATTCTACTATAAAGACACATGCAGACATATGTTTACTGCAGCACTATTTACAATAGAAAAGACATAGAACCAACCCAAATGCCTACTAATGATAGATTGGATAAAGAAAATGTGGTACATATACACCATGGAACACTATGCAGCCATTAGGAATGGTATCATGTCCTTTGCAGGGACATGGATGAAGCTGGAAACCATCATTCTCACCAAACTAACATCAGAACAGAAAACCAAACACTGCATGTTTTCATTCATAAGTGAGAGCTGAGCACTGAGAACACATGGACACAGAGAGGGGAACATAACACACCAGGGCCTGTTGGGGTGTGGTGGGTGAAGGGAGGACACAGTGCAGCAAACCACCATGGCACCGGTATACCTATGTAACAAACCTGCACATTCTGCATATGGGTCCTGATTTTCTTTTTCAGAAGAAATATATTTTTAAAAGAGTGCAAATTAGAGTAGCTAGAGTAGATTATGAATAAAAGTAAAACACTGCATAAATAAATTAAAAAGGAATAATAAAGTATCTGATTAATCTAGAAAGTAAACAAACAAAAGGGAACATTAGAAAGATAATTTAAAAAGCAAATAGCCTGGCATGGTGCTCATGCCTGTAATCCCAGCATTTTGGGAGGCTGAGGCAGGTGGATCATGAGGTCAGGAGATCAAGACCATCCTGGCTAATATGGTGAAATCCCATCTCTAATAAAAATTCAAAAAATTAGCTGAATGTGGTGGCACATGCCTGTAATCCCAGCTACTTGGGAGGTTGAGGCAGAAGAATTGCTTGAACCTGGGAGGCGGAGGTTGCAGTGAGCTAAGTAAGATTGTGCCACTGCACTCCAGCCTGGGCAACAGAGTGAGACTCCATCACAAGCAAACAAACAAACAAACAATCACAAATAGTAAGGTGATAATTAAAAAACCAGTTATATCAGTCGTTTACATCAAATATAAATAGATTAGTCTGTATAAAATAGCGCAATTTTTAGAGATGGCAAAGGAAGAAAAAATTTATAAGTTGGATATTATTAATATTAAAAAGAAATAAAAACTCTTGCAGAGCAAAAGCTCATGTAAAGAGAATAGACAGACAAATTATAGCCTGGTTGAAAATATTTGCAAACTACATATTTGACAAAGGACTAATATCTAGACTGTATAAATAATTCAACTGGTTAAATATGAAAAATGAGCAAAAGACATGAACAGAAATTTCACCAAAGAGGCTATATAGCTGGCAAATGAGCCCAGGAAGTGATATTCGGTACCATCAGCCACCAAGGAAATTCAAATTAAAATCACAGTAAGACACCACTACACATTGATCAGAGTATTTATTTTTTTTAAATGTGACCGTACAAAATATTGATGAGAATGGGGAGACACTGGATCCCTCATACATCCTTGTGAATGTAATATAGTCCAGTCACTAAAAAATGGTTAATCAATTTCTTATAAAGTTAATCATGCCATTAGTATACAACCCAGCAGTTGCTTTTTTGAGAATAAAATGAAATAAAAACTTATGCACACAAAAAAACAGTACATTAATGTTCATAGCAGTTTTATTTGTTGTCACCAAGAACTAGAAAGTAAAGATGCTCTTTAACTGGTGAATGGTTAAACAAACCGTGTTACATGTATACCATTAAATACTGATCAGCAATAAAAAAGGAATAGACTACTGATACATCCAACAGCTTGATAAATCTCCATGAAATTTTTCTGAGGCAAAAATGCTAAATTAAAATGTTGCATACTGTGTGATTCACTTTATTTGACTTTGTGAAGTGACAGCATTTAAAAAGGAGAACAGGTAAGTTATTGCTAGGGTTTAGGGGAGGCAGCAAGGTGAGCATGAGGAAGGTGTGTTTGGTGATAAATGAGCAGTGCAAAGGAATCTCAAGGCAATGCAATGGTTTAGCATCTTGACTGTGGTGGTGAATACAAAAACCTAAAGTTATATAAAATTTTACAGAACAAAATACACACACCCAAACAAATGACTACAAGTAAAACTGAGGAAATATTAATAAGATCAATAGATTATTTTCTGGTTTTGACATATTACTATACTTTTGCAAAATGTTACCATTGAAGGGAACTTGGTAAATTGTACAGAGGCTTTCTCTGTATTATTTCTTTTGCAGCTGCATGTGAATCTACAATGATTTAACAAAAATGCAGCTATGAAATCAAATACGAGTAAATGTTATGAAACATGTACCTTCACATTGATGACTACACAGTATCATTATTATAATCAAGATTGCTACTATGAATTAAAGATTAACAATATAAATGGAAGGATATACCATGTTCATTGACAAGAGGAACCTATAATGCAAAGATGTTATTTCTCCCCAAATTGTTATACTCAGTGCAATATGTATCACAGTCACAGCTAGTTGTTTCAAAAAAAATGACTCAGATGCTAAAATGTTTAGAAAAATGCAATGTGCAAAAATAACAGGCAATCTTGATGAGCAGAAAGATTATTCTTTAATATCAGATGTCAAGACATAAAGATAAAATACATAACACTTTTTATGGTGGTGCATAAAAAGCCAAAGAAATAAAATAGGTAAAATAAAGAGTCAAGAAACAGACATATACATATAGTCATCTATTATACGACAAAGGTGGCACCTTCATGCAGTGTATATACATTTTTATATTCAATACATTATATGAAATCAATTGGTTACCAAATAGAAAAAGTAATGAATTTTGATCTTTATCTCTAAAGTTACACAAAAATCAACCACATCCCAGGTTAAAGTGATTCTCCTGCCTTAGCCTCTTGAGTAGCTGGGATTATAGGCTCCCAACATCATGCCTGGCTAATTTTTGTATTTTTGTAGAGACAGGGCTTGACCATGTTGGCCAGGCTGGTCTTGAACTCCTGATTTCAGGGGATTTACCTCCCTTGGCCTCTGAAAGTGCTGGGATTACAGATGTGAGCTCCTGTGTCTGGCCAAAAGGGCTATTTTTAAAGAAAGAGTTGATAAATATGAGGACATTAAAATTGAGAATATACATTTAGCAGAGAACACTGTTAAAAGAATGAAAAGACTAACACATAGAGCAGAGATTATACATGATAGGTACATTTAATAAAGTACATTTTTCCAAAATATATTGTGAACACTTTCAAAGAGTTCACTGACTTAAACAATTACTTCACAGAACAGCAGAGGGCGATAAACTTGTGAAAAAATGCTAAAACCTATTAATGATCTGGAGAATGCAAATTAATACCACAATAATAGTGGTTATATTTTTTGCAAAAAAGGCCTTATTAATTTCTTATGTCTCTGCAGGAATGTTCCTTTGCAAGGAACTTTTGCCCCTCCTTCCATAAAAAGGTAATATTTATTTCCACAAATATATTCAAATACAACACCGTAGAAACTCTTGAATCTGGAATGGTCTTGTCATTTGCTTTTACTGATAGAATGTGAAAGAAGTGATGTTATGTGCCTCCTTGAAATGTTGTTGTCACCATGCAAAGATGCCCAGCTTAGCCTTCTTAAGGAAGAGAGAGCATACGGACAGGGAGGAAGAGCCAGCAACCAGCACCAAATGTCAAACCTGGAAGTATGGCCGTGGTGAAATATCCAGTACCAATTTAGCCCTTAGGTAACTAGAGCAGCATGAATGACCCCTAAACAGATTAGCAGAGACACTACCCAGCTGACACAAATCAAATTACACAACTTAGGAAGATGGTTTTGATTTTAAGCCTGTAAGTTTTGGTATTGTTTGTTACATAGCACTCACTCACTGAAACAATGATGTAACTCTACACACCCACCAGAGTAGCTAAAATGAAACATAGAGGCACTAAAATGTTACCCACAGTTCAGAGCAACTGAAATGCTTATACCCTGTTGCTGGAAGTGTAAACTGGAGTAATCCTTTTGGAACACCACTGGCAGTATCTACCAAGGTTGAGCAGACACATACTCTAACACCCAGTAGTGCTACTCTAGGTATCTGGCCAAGATGAATGCACCCAAAACATGTAAGAAAGACTGGTGAAACCTCTTCTCTACTAAAAACACAAAATTAGCAGATGTGATGGTGTGTGCCTGTAGTTCCAGCTACTCGGGAGGCTGAGGCAGAAGAATGGCTTGAACCTGAAAGGCAGACGTTTGCAGTGAGCCAAGTTCATAACACTGCACTCCAGCCTAGTGGCAGAGAAAGACTGTCTTAAAAAACAAAACAAAACAAAACAAAACAAAAACAAAAACATAAACCCAAAACCAAAAAATAAAAAACACTGGTAATCGCAGCATTACTCACATTACTCATAATGTTGCAAACTGGAGACAACCCACATACCCATCTAAAGTAGAATGGTTAAAACATGTAAATGATGATCTATTCCTATATTATACAGCCATGAGAGCGAAGAACCACAGCAATACACAACTACCTGAATTGGTATCACAATCAACCACAGTGCTAAGTTCCTAGGAAAGAACTAAACCAAGCTACATGGAGATGCCACAAGAGTTTCTGCTTTCCTGGCAGTTTTAACATTCTGCTTTCTCCATGTGTTTTTCTCCGTATTGGGTGATTATTCTGCAGAGAAGGAACAGCTGCTAGACAGAAACTTAGACAAAAGCTGCCCTCAGGCTTCCCTCCCTTCCTCCGTCATCAAATATGTATTATGGTGCAATGTGCCAGCTTCAGAAAGGGTTCCTGCAACAATATGAAAATTAATTTTATTTCCTTCTCAATGAACTCTGTGGAAAATTCTGTGAGATTAGACAAATGAACAAAACAACATCTAAAATGGACTTCTAAGTTGGACTGAGTTATGGTGATCCTAAAAAGATATCTATAAATCAATATGGGGAATCCAGGGAAGCTCTAAGCTTCTTTCTGATGGAAAATAAACATCTACCAGGTGCACGGAATGGCAACTAATCGGATGGCAGAGAAAATAGTAATCGCAGACACTGGGATGTGTGAGGGAGCACACACTGCATGTCACTGCTTGCTGGGTGTGGACAAGGAGCACAGGAACCCGCTGAGATCAAGCAACAGAGGCAAGTGGGCACCTGGCCATCCACATCCTGCAGGAGACAGGAAGCACAGCTGTCATCACTGCTTTCCTGGTGAAAATGTGCAGACCCTTTACTCCAAGGATAAAATGAAATAGTCATGACAAGTGCAGATTTCAGAGTTAGAAAGATTTGCTGGCTGTGTGATCATGAGGAGTCGTTACCTCTCATCACTCTGTTTCTTTGTAACATCTGGATGTTGATGATATTTATCTCAAAGGTTTGTTACTATAATTAGTCCAGAAGAAATGTAACCTACTGATGCTAAGAGCCTGGTACATAGCTAATGCCCAGTAAATAGCAACCATCATAGTGCT
The DNA here is from genome assembly GCA_004027715.1 of Plecturocebus donacophilus. Classification (NCBI taxonomy): domain Eukaryota; kingdom Metazoa; phylum Chordata; class Mammalia; order Primates; family Pitheciidae; genus Plecturocebus; species Plecturocebus donacophilus. Next base: position 5,375 of record PVKP010044421.1, on the reverse strand, counting down.
ACTGTTTCAGGGATCTCAGAATTAAGTTTTTCACATCAGATCAAAGGTGCCTGATGTTCTACTGTGCCAGAGGCTTCCACAGTTCCTCCAAAGGGCCTCTCAGTCCCAGGCTTGAAAGTCAAGTGTAAGTGCAGGACATGAGACATAGGAATGAGCCCTCTGTTTAGTATTCTGGAGCAATTGAAAGCCGCCTTACCCTCAATCACATTTGCATCAGCGTTTCTAAATTGCACATTGTTTTCTGGTAATCTCATGATTTAAATTTTAATCATCTTTTTCTTAAGAAACAAATAAAAAGTAAGAAACAAAAATGAGCTGGAGATAATGCATTTCTCTAGACGGCTACCACTAATTAAGACATTGAAAGCAATTTTAACACCATTTCTCAGCACTGTGACAAATCTGACAGGCTTACAAATTAGTATTCTGGGGCTCTCAAACTGGATGTCCACGTTTTGTCAGATTCTGTGAAGGATCACAAACATTCTTGGTGATTGCTGCAAGTAATACAAAAGCTCACAAAAAAACAAAGTACACTCTCAGGAAACTGGCCCCCTGGCAAAATATTTTGGGTAACAGAAAATGGTGCCCACTGCCCTCCCCACCACTAAATCTTGCTAAGAAAAGAGGGCATACTCAGCCATGGGAAAGTCAAAGTGGATTTTCAGGGACCCCAGAGTAGCAGAGCCCAAGCAACCTCCCACTCCTGGGTGTCTTCTGTAGGCTTTACTGGCCTGAGTCAGCAGAGCATGACACTCACCCAGCTCTGGCCATTAAAACCCTACGTCTTTTATTGAAATCTTTCTCACTAGGGCTTTCTCCCATCAGTCCTGGCGTGCAACCCGTGGGGGCTGCACATGATGAATCTAAAGCTCCTTTCAAACACTGGCTCTTCAACTTCAACAACAGCAACAGAGCAGCAATCAGGGTAGTGCTTTAACATGGGCCACCTGCTTTCCCATACATCACTGTGTTGTATGTATCATCATAAATCCTTTATCAATAGGAAACCTACATTCTCCTTGACTTTGCTAGTGAGACAATTTAGATTCAGAAAGATTAAGTGACTTGCTCCAATTCACATACCTAGTAAGTGGTTGATGTGGGTATCAGTCATGACTCCAGAACTTGGTTTGAAGTCCACACCACTGTAAAATAAGGTCACCACTTTGAAATAAGTTCTAGCTGATTTATATCCATAAATATAAAGCTTAAATCCCTGAGTTCCATAGGATCCACTCAGATAGCATCACTCGAAGGAATGCCATTTCAATACAATTGCCTTCAACAAAGAGTTGGTGAGCATCTGCTATAGTTTGGATGTGGTTTGTTCAAAACTCATGTTGAAATTTGATACCCAATGTAGCACTGTTGGGAGGTGGGACCTAGTGAGAGGTGTTTGAGTCATGGGATAGAGATCTCACATGAATAGATGAGTACCATCTTGCGGGAGTGAGTTCTCCTGTAAGACTGGGTTAATTACTGGAGACCTGGCTTAGAAGCAAATTTAACTTCCTAAACTATTGCTTCCTTTCATGCCATGTGATGTCTTTGCACATACTCACTTCTCTTCTACTTTCTGCATGAGCAGAAGGAGCATGAGTCCCTCATTAGATGCAGCTGCTCAGCCTTGAATTTCCAGTCACCAGAATCATGAGCCAAATAAATTCTTTTCCTCATACATTACTCAGCTTCAGGTATTCTGTTACAGCAATATAAATGGACTAAGCCTCTATTTTAGGCCAAACACTGACCTAGGTACTAGGAATTTAATTAGGAGATAGTGACAATGAAACAGGTCTATGCTGAAAAAGAAATATGTCATGAGAAACATGGTACGTGATAAATCCAGGAGGAAAAGAGTGATTCCGCCAGAGAGGAAATATTCCCACAAGAGTCATGAGCACTGCCCTGAGGATATGGGGAATGGGACTGTAGAGAGGACCCCACTGGTCCTGTGACTCCACTGATCTTTAGCCCTCCCTGAGTGTGTCAAAGCATATGGGTGCTATTATCAAAAGTTTCTTGATACCATTCACATTTCTCAGTTCAACCAGGTCTTCAAGTGTGGTTCCGTAGAAAACTTCTATCAGATTTCGCTGTTATTACACTGTGTTGTAGTTACAACTTGAGTTCCTCATCGCTATTATGACTGTGGGTTCCTGAAACATGAAAATCATGTCATATTCATAGCTAGTAGCCTGCTTCAAGACAGGGGCTGGCAGGAAAGAAGTGCTTGGTAAATATTTGATACAAAACAAATCCTGAAGTGTTTCCTAAGCCATCAAACAACAAATTAATAACAATTTGAAGCCCCGTTAAATAACACTTTCTGTTGAATAAAATTTAATTTGCATTAAAAATGATTGTTTTGGTAGTTATGAGGTAAAAACTGCATTTGTTAAGGCTAAATTACTAATTCTCCCATTCCTGTGCTAGAGATACAAATCATATGGTCTCCTTATTAGGGCCCTTCCAGGATATTTGGAACCCAAGATGAAGGTGAAACCACATAGTGCATGGTGCTCCAAATATGTACTTTTACAGCAAGTAAGCTATTTGGGATAGTTTCTCATTTTATTATGTGCTGTAGCTACAACTGGGCTTGCTGATTTGCCATTTCCCACTGGAAAGGAGTAATTCCAGAGGTAATTCTGAAAGGTTATTCCTGACAGGAAATTTTTGATTAATTGTCTGACATAAACTCAGTGCTAGACAACAATATTTTCCTCTTCTTTCTCGCTTTTTATCTTTTCTTTCCCTCCTTTCTCATTTCCCTTTTTTTTCTTTTTCTTCTTAATATAAACACATTCTGTGCCGGTAAATTTAGCACGTAGGTAACCATGAAATAGAGAGAAATTCAGGTTGAATTTCAATAACATCTAGGACATCATTAGAGGTGTCAGCTTCAAGGAGAATTTAGAAAGTGGAGCCAGATATAAATGTAAGCAAACCTTTTCTTACCATTGTTCCTTTCCCTTGTGTAGGTCATTCTTCCTCTGGGTCCCAAGGTAAAGACTGGTAATCCTAGCATTTATAGTAGTAATACCGACATCTAGTACACTTCAGATTCAAATATGAGCTGAAAAATTTTTAGCTATTGTCTCATTTAAATTCTCTTGTATTACTTATGCAGTTAATTGGTTTATTACTGCATTTCAGAGGGATATAAAGAAGCTTAGAGAAGTCAGCTATTTCAAGGTAACATTGATAGTGATAAACCGGTATTCACTCAGGCCTGTGTGCTTCCAAAGACCTGTGCCTTTGGTCCTGTCCTGTTTCTCCATAACAAACAGTATTCTGTATCTGATGATGTCTGTTGAGGGCAAAGGCCATGTCTTTGCTCTGCATTATAAATGCCTGCATAGTGTACCAACAGCAAATGCTCAGCGTGGGTTTATTGAAAGAAGGAATAAACAAATGAATAAACAAACACATGTGTGAAACCACTATTGCCTCAATAATTCATTTATTCAACATTCCTTGAGTATTTTATCATGAGCTAGACCAGAGTTCCTTGGAAGCAGAGCCTGAGACAGGGATTTGCATGATTTACGGAGGGAATGATCTCAGGAGAAAGGGTACGAAGGAAGGAAGACAGAGTAGAGCAAAGATAAGCAAAGATGTGGTCTCAGCTGGAGACTGACTTCAGCCTGATCCCACGGGGAGTTCTTGTGCGTGAATCGTACTGCAGAGTGCAATTAGGCAAAAAGCCAGACTTTTATCACTTAGTCATTAACGGTGAGCTGCCCATAGGGGAGGGGCCACAACCTCCCAAGCAGGCAGCTTCTAACAGCTAAGGGTGATTCTCGAGAGAAAGGGGCAGCTGTGAGCCATTAGCAGCCAACACGCAAAGTAGCTGGGGGTGGGTACCCAGTGGCCTGCGGAAGACAGGGTGATTGAAGGGATCGAGCAGAAACGAACAGCATCTTCCAAAGCAGACATTATTAGAGCTCTATGACCATTTCCACAGGGGATTCCCAGTTAGTGTGTGCTTTCATTGCCTACAACCCACTTTATCACTGCCCCTCAGCTTGTCTTAAGATCAGCCTCTCCATGAAGTCTCCCCGGACCACTGCAACGACATGGATCTATTTCAGAAATCCTATAGTACCTCTCTGAACCAAGTGGCCATGTAGTTAACCACTGCCTTTAAATGCCTTGTGCATGTGTATAACTGTTTCCTTATTAACCTTGGCAGCTCTTCCAAGGCATGGATTGTGGCATCAAATGGTAAGCCTTTATCTAGCAGCCTTGCTGCCCTCAGTCCAGTGCCCTACATGCTGTGAGGGATACATCAGAAGGCATGCATCCTGTACAGTAATGAACAGTAATGACAGACTGTGTAGTAAGTGATAATAATGTAAAATTGTCATCCTTTCTACTTGTCAGGCAATGTGTTCATCCCATATCGCAGGAAATCCAGAGATAGAGTCTCCCTGGGAGTGATTTTATGACTCTCTCTGATTCGTACGGACTTTTCCATGGGACTCTTACCCTATGGTCACTAAATGGCTACTACTGCTTCACTAGACATCACATTTACATCCAAAAAGAAAGAGCTGTTGCCAGCTACATGTGTCCCTGTTATCAAAGTAATATATTTCTCAGAACAGACCAGCAAACTTTCCTGCCTGTGTTATGGCCACAATTGTGTCATAGGGTTATCCTTTTTTAGCAAAGGTGTTTGGAAAAATATGCATTTAATTTTCTCAGATGGTAGAGTACAGTGGGGTGATTGCAACAGGGAAGAACAGGAGTTGGGAATGTATGTCAGGTCAGCACACAGATGTCACCTGCTAGATGCAGCTGCTAACTTACCTCCATTTCATAGACGAGAAAAGTGAGGTGGTGATTGTCTGGGAACCGATTCACAGTGAGCCCAGTGTTCTTGCTCAACTCTGATTGCGCAGTCTGCACGGTTGACTACTGTGCTTTATTACTTCTTCAGTTACTGCGTCTTGTACTTCATTTCTGTCTCAAAATGCCAACTCCAGGATGGGGTTATTTAAAGCACTAACTTAGAGCATTCGTCATCAAAGATGAACATCAGCATTTTTTAAATCCCGGATTGCTACTGATTTCCAGTGAAGACTAGTTGTGAGAAAGCTGAGCCTAAGATAATTTAGGAGAGGTCATGATGATAGGAGTACAAAATTAATGGCTGAACACTGTAAAACTGAGCAACAGAGCAGGCATATGTGTGGCACCCTCCATGCTTACTACAGAAAAATGGCCATCCAGAAATCTTCTTTTCCTTCAGCCTGGGAAAAACCACCATTATTTTATTTGATAGCAGAACACCCAGGTAAGTTTTGCACATCCTTGTTTTTATAGTTCAAATCTTCTTGTCTTAGACAATGCATTACTTTTGA
>PVKP010044420.1:0-16739 GCA_004027715.1 Plecturocebus donacophilus | reverse complement strand
TCTCTTTTTTTTTTTTTTATTTTGAGACAGAGTCTCCTCTGTCACCCAGGCTGGAGTGCAATGGGGCAATCTCAGCTCACTGCAACCTCCACCTCCCAGCTGCAAGCAATTCTCCTTCCTCAGCCTCCCAAGTAGCTGGGATTTCTGGCACCCACCCTATTTTTTTTGTATTTTTAGTAGAGACGAGGTTTCACCATATTGGCCAGGCTGGTCTCAAACTCCTGACCTCAGGTGATCCACCTGCTTCGGCCTCCCAAAGTGTTGGGATTACAGGCATGAGCCACCGCGCCCAGCCTGGGAGGAGACTTTCAGAGAGTTACAGTTAGTCTGCTCTAGAGCACTGTATACACAGGTGGTGGCGGTTGTGTATGTGCTCAGAAGTTATGTTAAGTATGTGCTCCGAAGTTACATTAGAGCAAAATCTCATCAAAATTTGGATGCAAAGATACATCTGGTTATAGATTACAGGGGCATAATCATGAATTCTGTCACATTATTTTATGTACAGGAAGAAACAAGGGCCAGGATCATTGAACTTAATTTTCGGAAATTGCAGTGAGTTTGGCAAGGGACACAGGAAGCTGTGCCCTATCCTGCTTATCATCTCCAGGACATTCTTCTGGGCTGGGGACTGCGCTCACACTGAGTCAGGGGCTTTGTGAAATTCTGCTGCCAAGGGAATTGGTGGGATTCTGCTGGCAAGCAGAATTAACAAAAGTGGCTTCTTATGTTTGCTACTTTGTGCCATAATACCACATTCAGAAAGGTGGCTGTCTCTGGAAAGAAAGGAAGAGGACGTGACTGGGGACAGGTATCAGGTTCAGGGGGAGGGTAAGGTTTCATTTCTTAATCTGGGAGGTGGGGACATGAGTGCTTATTATGTTAGTCTTTAAACTTTTTGTATGATTGAAATATTAGACCACACATTAAAATTTTTCTTTTTTTCCCAAATATTAGGATTTTTTTTTTTTGAGACAGTCTCACTTTGTCACCCAGGCTGGAGTTCAGTGGTGCAATCTCTGCTAACTGCAACCTCCGCCTCCTGGGTTCAAGTGATTCTCATGCCTTAGTCTCCCTAGTAGCTGGAATTACAGGCGTGCACCACCCCTGGCTTTTTTATTTTTTATTTTTTATTTTTAGTAGAGATGGGATCTCACTATGTTGCCCAGGCTGGTCTTGAGCTCCTGAGCTCAAGCAATCCTCCTGCCTCAGCCTCCCAAAGTGGTGGGATTACAGGTGTGAGCCACCGCGCCCAGCCTATTTATTTTGTTTGAGACAGGTTCTTGCTGTGTTTCCCAGGCTGGCATACAGTGGTGGTGTGATCATAGCTCACTACAGCCTCAAACTTCTAGGCTCAAGCAATCCTCCCACTAGGACTACAGAAGGAAAGTGTTTTTAAAAATGGAGACTTGAGAGGGTTTAAATGCTAAAGAGGAAAGAGCTCATGGAGAGGGAGAGACTGAAGAAACAAGTTCTTCCCATTAAATATGGCTTATATCTGGGGATAGACCCTCGCAGAGGGATTCAAGATTACCCCAAGAAAGGCCCTATCCTCCTCTCTCTTCTGTAGCCTCCTCTCCCATCCCCAGGCAGGTTGAGAAAACAATCTTGGTGGTGACACCTAGTGGATTCAAAGGGCACTGCCTACATTCTTCACGGCACACAGCACACCTCATCAAGAAGACACCTATCTATCTATTTAATTTTTGAGACAGTCTCACTCTGTCACCCCGGCTGGAGTGCAGTGGCACAATCTCGGCTCACTACAACCTCCATCTCCAGGGTTCGAGCAATTCTCCTGCCTCAGCCTCCTGAGTAGCTGGGACTACAGGCGCCCGCCACCACGCCTGGCTAATTTTTTTTGTATTTTTAGTAGAGATGAGATTGTTGACCAGGCTGGCCTTGAACTCCTGTCCTCAGGTGATCCACCCACCTTGGCCTCCCAAAGTGCTTGGATTACAGGTGTGAGCCACTGCACCTGGCCAAGAGGGTACCTTATGTTGGTCTTCTGACAACTCCAGATTATTTTCGCCCTTTTGTTTGTGGCTAGATCAGCCTAGGAGGCATGATGCTACTAAGTACACTCATCCTCTCTACCCCAGAGTCGACAAAACCCTTTTACCTCCTCTTGGGTCTCTTGGCCGCTATCCTGACACAGGTGGGGTGAAGGAAAAGATCAGAAAAGGTGGTCCCCCCAGCCACAGTCAGGTGACCTGTTGCCAGGTCACCTGGGAGGGCACCAGGTAGCTGTTTCTCAGCTATGCAAACTCTTGGGGTCTGCAAAGCTTGAACTATTGGCCCTGGAGTCAGAATAACTGTGTTGAAGTCCTCACTAGCTGTGAAATCTAGGGTTGGGAACTTGGCCTCTCTGTGTCTCTGTTAAGAAGTCTCTCAACGCCGGGTGCAGTGGCTCATGCCTGTAATCCCAGCACTTTGAGAGGCCAAGGCGGGTGGATCACTTGACAGGATTTCGAGACCAGCCTGGCCAACATGGTGAAAGCCCATCTTTACTAAAAATACAAAAATTAGCCAGGCATGGTGGCGTGTGCTTGTAGTCCCAGCTACCTGGGAGGCTGAGGCAGGAGATCATTTGAATCCAGGAGACAAAGAGACCTGAGATCACACCACTGCATGCCAGCCTGGGTGACAGAGGGAGATTCAAAAAAAAAGGTGAGGGGGCAGGTGTGGTGGCTCATGCCTGTAATCCCAGCACTGTGGGAGGCCAAGGCAGGCAGATCACCTGAAGTCAGGAGTTCAAGACCATCCTAACCAATATGGTAAAACCTTGTCTCTACTAAAAATTAAAAAATTAGCTGGGTGTGGTGGCACGTGCCTGTAATCTCAGCTACATGAATCGCTTGAACTGGGAGGTGGAGATAGCAGTGAGCTGAGGTCACACCACTGCACTCCAGTCTGGGCGACAAGAATGAAAACTCCATCTCAGAAAAAGAAACGAAATCTCTCAACACCTCACTTGCTCATCTGGAAAGTGGAGCGGATAGAACAACCTCATGGGTTCATTTGGAAGCTGAAATGTGAGAATGCATGGGAAGCCAAGCACAAGCACAGTGAGTGGCAAGATGCACTCCCTGGAGGGTCAGCACAGCATCACCCCTGAGAAGCAGGTGGCTGGTGGTCTGAAGGTTGCTGAGATGAGGATGGGGGAAATAACCCAGCACCTCCATTGCCCTCCTGGGGCAGGGGGACACAAGGGCTGGGACCCCATGAGCCTGCTCAAAGGCATGGTGCCCAGCTCCCTTTGGAGAGGGTAGAGCCTGCCCAGCCTCTGCACTTCTGGTTCCCCTAGTGACCAGTCCAGAATGGCAGGGGCAGCTCTTCATGCTGAGCAAGGCCCGTTTCCCAAGCACCTCCCAGTGCCTCATCCCTGACGTCCCACTTCCACTCTTTGGCCATCACTTATTCCTGGCTGGGCCCAGTGGCTCACACCTATAATACTAGCACTTGGGAGGCCGAGGTGGGCAGATCACTTGAGTCCAAGAGTTCGAGACCAGCTTGATCAATATGGCAAGACCCATCTCTACAAAAAATACAAAAAAATTAGCCAAGCATGGGTGGTGTGCACCTATAGTCCAGCTACTTGGGAGGTTGAGGTGGGAGGATCGCTTGAACCCCGAAGGTGAAAGTTGATTGTGCCACTGCATTCCAAACTGGGCAACAGAGCAAGATCTTCTAGCAATAATAATAATAATAATAAATAATCTTATTCCTACTTTGAGGCCTGGGTCGTCTCTTCCAAGAAGTTTTTGTACATGCCCCATCCCCAGACTAGTAGTAAATCTCCTTGGATTAATCCCTGGAGCATTTATCATCTTGTGTCTTGTCCCACTCTTAAGGCTTCTGTTTCAGCCAATCTAATTTATTCATTCAGCAAATAGGTATTGAATGTCTGCTCTGTGCCAGGTACTGGAGAGTGAACAAGACAGACTCATGGAGCTAACATTCTCAAGGAGGAGGTAAACACCAAGCAAATACACAAATAAATATATCTGATATCAGATGCCAGGCGAAGTGGCTCACGTCTGTAACCCCAGCACTTTGGGAGGCTGAGGTGGGTGGATCACCTGAGGTCAGGAGTTTAAGACCAGCTGGACCAACATGGAGAAACCCTGTCTCTACTAAAAATACAGAATTAGCCGGGGATGGTGGCACATGCCTGTAATCACAGCTACTCCAGAGCCTGAGGCAGGAGAATCGCTTGAACCCGGGAGGTGGAGGTTGTGGTGAGCCAAGGTCTCACCACTGCACTCCAGCCTCAGCAACAGAGCAAGACTCTGAAAAAAAAGGAAAATGAAGGAGGAAAGGAGGAAATGGTCCATAGAGAGTGAGGGATCGGGTATGCGGTGGGGGAGTCTTCTCAGCAGAGTGGTCAGGAAAGGCTCAGTGAATAGCAAAGGTTTTTAAATCTCAGAGACAAGAATGAGTGTCATGTGAACAGTAAAAAGGTATGACTGGAGTGGAGTGAGTGAGGGTAAAAAGAATAGGAGATGGGATCAGGAAGGGATCATTTTTTTTTTAGATGGCGTCTCGCTCTGTTGCCCAGGCTGGAGTGCAGTGGCACGATCTCAGCTCATTGCACATCTGCCTCCTGGGTTCAAGTGATTCTCCTACCTTAGCTTCCCAAGTAGCTGAGACTACAGGTGCCCATCACCATGCCCGACTAATTTTTGTATTTTTAGCAGAGACGGGGTTTTACCATGTTGGTCAGGCTTCTCTTGAGCTCCTGACCTCAAGTGATCCGCCTGCCTCAGCCTCCCAAAGTGCTGTGATTACAGGCGTGAGCCACCGTGCCCGGCCAGGAAAGAGTTTTTTATTTTAAATCTGTTATTAAAAACAGGAGACTGGCTGGGCATGGTGGCTCACGCCTGTAATCCCAGCACTTGGGGAGGCTGAGGTGGGTGGATCACCTGAGGTCAGGAGTTTGAGACTGGCCTGACCAACATGGAGAAATGCCGTTTCTACTAAAAATATAAAATTAACCAGGCGTGGTGGTGCATGCCTGTAATCCCAGCTACTCGGGAGGCTGAGGCGGGAGAATCGCTTGAACCCGGGAGGTGGAGGTTGTGATGAGCTGAGATCAAGCCATTGCACTCCAGCCTGGGCAACAAGAGCAAAACTCTCTCAAAAAAAACAAAACACAAAAGAAATAAAAATAAATAAATAAAACGAAAAAACGGTACTGTCAGAATCTGAATTGCTTTAAAGTATAATGTAGCTGCAATAACATGTACAATTTTTACATGATAAACTCAACAAGCCAAATACACACACTTGCATACCCACCCCCAGATCATGATATGGAACGTTTCTGTCACCCCACAGGGCTTCTTTCTGCCCCTCTCTGATCAATACTTTCCGCTACCCTATTGAGTAGGCACTATTTTTACTTCTGTCCCTATAGATTAATTTAGCTTGTTCTTGAAATTTTTCTTTTTTCTTTTCTTTCTTTCTTTTTCTTTTTTTTAAAGAAAGAGTCTCACTTTATCACCCAGGCTAGAGTACAGGGGTGCAATCATAGCTCTCTGCAGCCTTGAACTCCTGGGCTTAAGCAGTTTTCCCACCTCAGCCTCCTGAGTAGCTGGGACTACACGCATGCACCACTATGCTTGGCTAATTTTTTTTTTTTTTTTTTTTTTTTTTGAGACAGGGTCTCCCTCTTTCACCCATGCTAGAATAAAGCGGCGTGATCTATGCTCACCGCAGCCTTGACCTCCCACTTCAGCCTACTGAGTAGCTGGGACTACAGAAATGCACCACCATATTTTTTTTTCTTTTTTTAAGAGATGAGGTCTTCCTATGTTGCCTGAGCTGGTCTTTTAACTCCTCAGCTCAAGTGATCCTCCCACCTCAGCCTCCCAAAGTGCTGGGATTACAGGCATGAACCAACATGCCGAGCTAATTTTTTAATTTTTTGTAGAGATAGGCGGGGGGTCTCACTATGTTGGCCAGGCTGGTCTTGAACACCTGGGCTTAAGAGAGTCTCCTTCAAGCCGGCCTGACCAACATGGTGAAACCCCCGTCTTTATTAAAAAAGGAAAAAAAAGGAGAGTCTCCTACTTCAGGCCCCCTCTCCCCTCCTTCAGCCCTTCCGCAGCCTCAAAGAAACAGAATGGAGAACAGCAGGCAGGTTGATTCATAGACTTTATTGGCTTTTTCCCCACCCAGTGGTTTCTGCAATGACAACCGCGCCTGTACAATACATGTGGTTCACTCTGTTAAAGCTGCAGGGCAAGCGGAGGGGGCTGGGAGTCCCTTGGCAGGCGTCAAGGCTAGGGGTGGGCAGCAGCCAAGACTGGGCCAGTGGGTCCCAGTGTTCAACCCAGAGGGTGGAGGCAGCTGGAGTTTGAAGGCTGCTAGAAGGGGCCGGGAGAAAGGCTGGAAGCCTGGGGCTGCAGGGAGAGGATAGCACATCAGCAGTAGCAGGGTGGGGGGCAGGGAGCAGGTGGGTGCCATGGACACCGTGGACACCGTCAGGTCAGTAGGGCATAGGACACAGTGCCTGCATATGTCCATAGAGGATTTTTGCCACAGGAACAAGACAGATCACTGTATAAAAGGGTCTGTACAACATTACCTATGATACAATGTTCACATATGATACAAGGCTCTTTCCCTCTTTGAGTTTTAAAAAATAAATGTACAATTCCAGAGCTTTGGGTAAAAAATATATACACTCTCATAGCAGGAGCAGCAGCTGCTTTTGCTGCTGCTGTTGCTTCCTCTTCAAAAGGGAAAGAGGTGGTGCCAGAAAGAAGGGTGAGGCTGCGCCAGGAAACCTCACCCTGTAGCTGCCAGGAGCCCCTGCACCCCTCAGGCCTTGAGGCTGGTGATGGGAGCGGGAGGGGAGCAGAGGTAATAAAGGCCTCACCAGAGTCCGGTGGCACCTTTACAGCCTCCGCCATCCCCCTCCCCCACTATGGGGCTGCCTGCCCCAGGTATAGGGATCCACCCCACCCCAGCTCTATGGGGAGGACAAAGGGGAGGTGAGACAGGGAGAGGGACAGAGACCACATTGTTGGTGTCAGACACATGAGCCAGAAGGGGGATGCCAACTCCCTCCTTAGCAGTTAGACACCCAAAAAGCAGGAGTGTGGGCAGCAGACACCCCTAGCTCCTGATACTGCTCTACCCCACCCCACTGCAAGACAGGGGAAGGGTCCTCTAGGCAGCTGAGGCCTGTGTTTCCCTGAGCATCTTTTACCCTCTCATCAGAGCCCACCCCCGACAGACCTTCCAGAGGCCTTAGTGGGGGACTTGCAAGGGCTGATGGGTAACCCCTCCCACCTACTGCTACTCCCTGCCCTGGAAAGCAGCTTGGCTCACAAGCCTGGGCAGGCAGGGCAGCACGAGGAACTGAGCAAGGAGTATGGGGGTGGAGAAAGCACCCCGCACCATCCCAGGGGCAGAGTAGACAAGGGTAGCACCAAACAGAAGGACCCCTCCCCGACACACACAACACCCTCCCTCAATTACCAGATGCACTCCTGCTCCCTAAAAGCGACACACACACACACACACACACGCACGCACACGCGCGGCAACATAATATTCCTGGGGGTCCCAGCCCTGACCAGGAAGAAGCTGGACAGGTGGTGGAGAAGAAGGCTGCCAATCCCTCCCACCATCCCACTCGGCAAGACGGAAGGGTGGGCAGGTTTCTTTCCTTCTTGGGAAGAGGAAGTTGGAAACTCCATCCCCAGAACACACCTCGATGGGAGCAGAGGAAGGAGCTTTCTGCCCCCTTTCTCAGAGGGGACAGGAAACAGCAAAGTGTGGTTTTGGCTTGAAGGAGCAATGGGGAGAGGGCTTCAGCAGGATGAACAGACTTATGGGTCCAAAGGTAAATCCATCCAACTCTTTCCTGTGGAGCAGGGGTGGGCAGGAAGTTGCTCCTCAGGAAAGATGTCAGATGTCAGTTGAGACATCGTGCAAAGTGCTTGAGTGCCAGGCGCCCAAGGATCTGGTGAGTCTGACTGGAACCTCCACTCTCACTGACTATTCGCCTCCAGCTTGTAGGAGAGCTCAAAGAGGAGGTTCTGGTTGTCGATGACCTGGAACTGGCGCACATAGGCCTTGGTCTGCAGGTGATGGGGGGATGCCTCCATGTCCAGGCCTAGGGGGTAAAGAGGCAGTCAGGTTCCCAGCCTCACTTCTTCCTCTACACACACACCGGGCAGAGGATCAGGCTGTGGACTGAGACAGATGTTGGGCAGGAGGGCCTCTAGGGAGGCAAGGAGAGAATGGGGAACTGGCAAGTGTATGGAAATACACATTTGGCAGGGAGTTCTCCCCTGAACTCTCCTGCCCAGTCAAAGTTCTACCTGTACTGCTCTCAGAATCCTGGGTACTCACAAAGGGGCCGGCTCCGGTATTTGCGGATTGTCCTCACTTTTTCGGCCACTGAATGCTGGGAGATGACAAGGAATAAGCCCTGAAAGGGGCACAGAAAGAGGCTCCCCCTCTTCTGCTCCCTCTTCGCCATTCTCCAATTCTGTTTCACTCCCTCCAGTCTCCAATTCTGGAGGGTCTCTGAAGGACCAAAGGAGTGGGTGTAACAGGGTGCCAGGTGAGGGGGAGGTGGAGTTGCCCCCAAGCTGCCTGTCAGCTCTGCCACCCGTGGGCGGGTTGCCACAGTGATGCCACCAGGGAGACAGTCAAGAGTCTGTTAGGCAAGCTGGGCACATGGAGGAAGCCTACTATTTTGGGGAGGTGATGAGAGTGGGAGAGGATGCGAGCCCCCCACTTGTGGGACTAGGGGTTTGCAGTGCCACTCACTCACCAGCTTCTCAATGTTCACCAAGCCATCTACAAGGGTCTTACTCCCTTCGTGCAGGAAAGTCAGATCTAGGAGATGTAGAGAATCCAATGTGAGGAAAGGATAAGAGAGGAGGTCCAAAGGACCACTGACCTGAGGACCCCCCCTCTTCCCCAGAATCCACTCTGCCTGAGGGGGGCTCCTCTCCAGGCTGGCACTCAGAGCTGAGTCAAGAGGGGGCTGGAAGTCAGAACTGGGGCATGGGAGAAGGGAAACATGGGTTGAAGAAGCACAGCTTGGGAGTAACTCTGTCACCTTTGAGGATCAGAGGCACGAAAGGAATCACAGGGGGCTTCATTTTGGAGATCACTTCTCGGTAGCTTTTGTGGTTCCTGCAGGGGTCCTGGCATTCCACAGGAGAGACATCAAGGGACAGACTGGCCAATGCATCCCAAAGATGTCCCCCACTTCCTCCCTCACTCCCTGCCCTGTATACATTCCTGATAAGACAGGGGTGTTAGGGACTTTTTTTTTTTTTGAGATGGAGTCTCACTCTGTTGCCAGGCTGGAGCGCAGTGGCATGGTCTCAGCTCACTGCAACCTCTGCCTCCCAAGTTCAAGTGATTCTCCTGCCTCAGCCTCCCAAGTAGAGTAGCTGGGACTACAGGCACCTGCCACCATGCCCAGATAATTTTTGTATTTATTTATTTTTTTTAAGTAGAGACAGGGTTTCACCATGTTGGTCAGGATGGTCTTGATCTCTTGACCTGGTGATGTGCCTGCCTCAGCCTCCCAAAGTGCTCGGATTATAGCTATCAACCACCGCGCCCAGCCAGGTGCTGGGGGCTTTCTAATGGTATGGTGGGGAGGGGCATGACTGCTCCCCCTTTCCAAGAAAAACAGGGGCACAATCCTTCCACCCTCTCCTTCCAGCTTGGTAGGGAGGGTGGGGGTCTCATGCACTAAACACCTTGAAAAGAAAGCTCAAGGAAGGGGGTTTGTGGGAACAGAGGGTTTCTGAGGTCTAAGTCCAAGAGCAGATGAAAGAGCCAAACCCACTCACCGTCAGGTTCTCAAATTTGCGGAACAAGTTCTTGAATTTCCCTGGCAGCTTCTGCAGAGTTTGAAGGAAGAAGAAGGGATATCAGAGTGGAGCTCCTTGGGTTACCTGGGAGCCTTGGATTAATCCTCCGTGTTGGAGGGCAAAAGGGCCAGCATGGCTTGTAGGAGGCTGGGAAGCTGGGGGGTGGGGAAATGAAGTCAGGCCTTGGCTAGGTCTAGAAGCTTGAACAGCCCGGAGGAATTCATTATTCTGGGGAAAGCCAGATCTCTGTTTATGCAGGCGCCGTGTACAAGGGTGCCCCCCACTGAGTGTGGCTGAAAATCAGCCCGACTCCCACAGCCAAGTCTGTGACCTGACGTGGCCAAGGGCTGCCTGCCGCGACTCAGGCAGGATCCTGACTTTTCACTATTTTGCCCAAAGACCAGGTCCTAAGCTGTGCACCCTGGGGTTGCATCTACCAGAAGAGGGCGCCTCCCGCCAATGGCACAAAGACTCCCTCCAGGTCGGCGGCCGTCGGGGGCAGGGGAGGACCCATAGCGGAGAGCGCGGGATGCCCAGGTCCCCAGGTAGGAAAGGGAGGGGTCTCCTCACCTCCCAGGTGAGACGAAGGCGGCTGACAGCGGCGTTGTCCAGCCCCATGACCACGGCGTAGAAGGAGAGCAGGTCCTGATTCTGCTTGCAGCTGCGGGGGAGGGAGGCGGAGTGAGGGGGGGCGGTGCCGCAGGCCTTGGGCCTGAGGCTCCTTCTCCCCCCGCCGGCCGCACTCACAGGGCAGCGATCTTGATGAACTTCTTGAGCAGCTGCGCGCGCTTGCCCAGGGCCTCGCAGAGAAGCACCTCGGTGGCCACCCAGTGCGTGACCTCGCTGCAGCGCTGCAGCAGCAGCTCCAGGTTGGCCGTCTCCCGGCGGCCGCGCTCCCCGTGGAACACGTAGTCGACGAACTCCAGCTGCATCCACGGCGCCGGAGGGGCGGGGGGGCGGGGGCGAGGGGAGTGGGTGGGAAGATGGCAGTGCAAGGCGAAGGGCAGCGAAAGGCAGGAGGGCGGGGGCGGAAGGGGTGGAAAATAGGAAAATAGACCGGACAAGAGGCAGCAAAGATGCGGAAAAAAGAAAACAAGCAGCATTAATAATCTTTCACCAGCTACTGAGCACTTACTAGTCATTTGCTCACGGCTGACATCCTTAGAACAACCATCTGCAAGGCATTATTGTCACTGCCTTATTTTATTTTTTATTTTTGGAACGGAGTTTCGCTCTTGTTGCCCAGGCTGGAGTGCAATGGCTGGATCTCCGCTCACCACAACCTCCGCCTCCCGGGTTCAAGCAATTCTCCTGCCTCAGCCTCCGGAGTAGCTGGTATTACAGTCATGCGCCACCATGCCCAGCTAATTTTGTATTTTTAGTAGAGACGGGGGTTTCTCCATGTTGGTAAGCCTGGTCCCAAACTCCCAACCTCAGGTGATCCGCCCGCCTCCCAGTGTGCTGGGGTTACAGGCGTGAGCCACCGCGCCCGGCCCTATTTTATTTAATAGTGAATATTTTAAAAATACAAGTCCTGGGTCAGGTTCTGTGTAAGTAGCACTGGCCCTAAGCCACTCTGCTCTGGCGTCTCTCTCTCAGATTTTTTCGAACGGTGGGACAAACACCGAGAGAGGTTACAGCCATGCATTGCCCAGGGCTTGCTGCAGGTGAGCCTTCGAACCTGGACGTTCTGCTGCCAACACCGTCTCCTAATGGCACATTTCTCCCTCCAGCCCCCAAGCACAGCGCCAGCCTCGGTCCCCACCTCGTGCACACATCGGAACAGCTCCCAGTGGAAGGCAGTAAGGTGGTTGGCAACCTCCTCAGGCTCGACTCGGTGGATCTCTGTGTCTCCCGGGGAGACCTGAATCTCCTCAGGGAGGGGTACCTGGGGGCAGGCAGGGGCATAGTGGCTGGGCTCCTGGTGGTGGGGTCAGGGCCTGCTCACAGACCCCCTCAGCCCTCCATTCCAGCCAAGGCCTTGGGAAAGAGTTCTTACCAGAGCCTCATAGCTGTCCCGGGTGCAGGCAAACAGGTGGCTGTTGATGCCCAGTGTGGTAAAAACACAGTCCTCAGTGGGCTGGAGAAGGACCTTCTCTGCAGGAGAACGAGCTGCTCAGCCTCAGCCCCTGCCGCCTGCACCCTCACACACCCCACACTGGCACTGTCCTATCCAAAAACTCCTCACCCCACACTGACACATTCTAGACTAACAGAACTCATAGTCTTACCAGTTTATGCCATATTTATCTGGAATTTGTCAAATGATGATTTATTTTGCATTTATAACTTTTTTCTGCTCCCTAACTTTTTTTTTACAGGCTTTCTCTTGTTCTGTTGTCCCTGTGACACTGGAAAGGCTGAAATTTTTTCCCACTGTAGAGGAAAACAAGCCTTCAGTGACATTGCTGGCTTTCTGCCTTCCCATGGGGATTAAAGAGTCATCTTATGTCTTTAGCCTGAAAAATGTGGCATCCTTACATACACAGGGAGGTTAAATGACCAGAACACAATCCACAGGTGAGTGAGGGGCAGCACCCAGATCAGACCTGAGTGCTACTCGGTCTGTCGCCCAGGCTGGAGTGTAGTGGTGCAGTCTCAGCTCACTGCAACCTCCACCTCCCAGGTTCAAACAATTTTCCTGCCTCGGCCTCCCAAGTAGCTGGGATTACAGGTGCTTGCCACCACGCCCGGCTAATTTTTGTATTTTCAGTAGAGACGGGGTTTTGCCATGTTGGCCAGGCTGGTCTTGAACTCCTGACTTCAGGTGACCCACCTGGCTCAGCCTCCCCAAGTGCTGGGATTGCAGGCATGAGCCACCTCGACCTGCCTTTTTTTTTTTTTTTTTGAGACGGAGTTTTGCTCTTGTCACCCAGACTAGAATACATCTCGGCTTACTGCAACCTCCACCTCCCAGGTTCAAGTGATTCTCCTGCCTCCTCTTCCAAGTAGCTGGGATTACAGACACCTGCCACTACGCCCAGCTACTGCCTCCCAAACTTTGGTATGCACAGGAGTCCCCAAGCTGATCTTCTTCAAATGCTGATTTGAAGAACACCAGCAGGTCTGGGGTGGGGTCTCAGATGGTGCATCTCTTTTAGAGACAGAGTCTTGCTGTGTTGCCCAGGCTGGAGTGCAGTGCCTATTCACAGGTGCAATCATAATGTACTATAGCCTTGGATCCCTGGTTTCAAGAGATCCTCCTGCCTCAGTCTCCTGAGTAGCTGGGACTGCAGGCTTGCCCCACTGCACCCAGCAAGATGCTACATCCTAACAAGCTCCCAGATGATGCACATAAGGCTGGTCCCAGGGCCATACTTTGAGTAGCAAGGACCTAGAATTCAGTCTCTACCCCTCCCCCAGGGCACTGAGCTTGTGAGTTTCTCCTCTTGGAGCCTCAGCCCTGTTCTGCCTGACCCTACCTCCCGAGGAGGCCACAGCTACCAGGATGAGGGAATCCTCACGCCCTGCAGGCTCCTCTGAGTACTGAAGCTTCTCCGTCACAGAGCCCAGAATGTCCTGCACAGATGCTGAAAGGCGGCTGCGTATGGTCACGTAAGAGTGGTCAGGCATGTATACCCGGCAGAAGACTGGATGGAAAGAGGAAAATGGCTTTCAACAGAGGGCACAGTGGCAGCAGCTAGCACAGTCTCCTCTAGGATGCCTCTGTTCCCCACCAGAGGCTGGCCTCTGAAGAAGGTCCTGTGAAAGGGGCTGGTTCTACCACCCAGGGAGATGCCACTGAGGGTGCCCAAGACCCAGAGACCCCACATGACCCTTGAGCCACTAAGAACACCTCACCCTTCCTAATACCCACACTCACTCTCATCAGAGCCCCGGAAGGCCACCCTGGTCTGCAGACAGGAGTCTATCCGGCGGAAGTGGCGGAAGAGTGGCTTCACCTGCTTGCTGGGTGGCTGGCTGTCCTCTGGAATCCTGGCATGGACAAGCTGGGCATCAGCACACCCTGCCAGGCATATGGTCAACCAACACCAAGCAAGCAACATCAAGCAGGAATATCAGAATTGGGTCAAGGCTGTACCAGCACCAGTTTCAGAAGGTGGTTAAGGGGGTGAGAAGAGAGGGCAATGAGCAGTACAGGGTAATTGTCCAAGTAACCCTAATCAAATGCCGCATCTTCCATGAATTCTCCTCGAGTCTGTCTCACCCACCTAGAAGGTCACTTTCTTGTCTCAACTACTACAGAACTTTGGGATAATGTTTATGTTCACCTCTTATCTATTCTATGAGATTGAGAGCTTTTGAGGACTGGGATTTGGTTCTTTTTTTTTTAGATGGAGTCTTGCTCTGTCGTCCAGGCTGGAGTGCAGTGGCATGATCTCGGCTCACTACGACCTCCACCTCCCAGATTCAAGCGATTCTCCTGCCTCAGCCTCCCAGGTGGCTGAGATTACAGGCACCCAACACCATGACCGGCTAAGTTTTTAGTAGAGATGGGGTTTCACCATGTTGGCCAGGCTGATCTCGAACTGCTGACCTCATGATCTGCCTGCTTTGGCCTCCCAAAGTGCTGGAATTACAGGCATGGGCCACCATGCCTGGCCAGGAATTTGGTCCTTACTGAATATTTTTTCATCCTCCAGTGCCTCGCACACTGCTTGGCACATGGTAGGTAGTAGGTTATCAGTTAGTTCTTTGCTGAATTTGCTGACAAGAACTTCACGGTCTCAGAAGGAGACAGACAGGCAAGCTACTTCTAACACCAGGCAAGAGGTGTTGGTGATATAACAAAGATACCAGGAGAGTTATGCTGATGTAGGGGAAGGAGAAAGCCATTCCTAAAAGGATCTGGGAAGTTTTCACTGAGAAGATGGCATTTGACTGGGCTTTGGAGGAGAGCAGGAGGAGAAGAGGGTGGAGGCCAGGTGCAATGGCTCACACCTGTAATCCCAGCAATTTGGGAGGCCGAAGTGGGCTGATCACTTGAGGCCAGGAGTTCAAGACCAGCCTGGCCAACATGGCAAAACCCCATCTCTACTAAAAATACAAAAATTAGCTGGGTATGGTGGTGTGCACCTATAATCCCAGCCACTCCAGAGGCTGAGGCACAAGAATCCAAAATTGTTTGAACCTGGGAGGTGGAGATTGCAGTGAGCCAAAATTGTGCCACTATACTACACCCTGGGTAACACAGCGACACTCTGTCTCAAAAAAAAAAGAACAAAAAGAGAAGGGGATAGGAGAAGGGCATTCTGCGGTAGACAGTACAACTGACCGTGGGAAGTTGGAGAGTACAGGAGTTGAGGTGTCAGAATGGGATGTGGGAGATGCGATGGGAAGGAACAGCAGAAGGCAGAAAGCAAAGGGTGTTGAATGCTAGGATGTTTCACTTTCTCTTAGAAGCATGGGGAGCAGGGATGCCTTTGGAATAGGAGCATGAAAGATCTCTCTAGTGTCAGCACAGAGAAGGAAGAGAAGGATGCCAGACCACAAGCTGAGGCCTCCATAAGGGTTGTGGTGGTGGGGAGGAAGAGAGAAACTAAAAGGGCAGGATGGATGGATGGATAGATGGACGGACAGATGGATGGATGAATGCAATGGTGTCCTGAAGCTGGTTCACACTGGCTCACAAGAGCAGATTGTTAAGTTCTGGGATATTCTGCCAACTGGTTTTTAAAAAACCATTAGAATATAAATAAATATATATGTTTTATAAGCTTATAGTCAGGCCAGGTGTGGTGGCTCACACCTAGAATCCCAACACTTTGGGAAGCCGAGGTGGGAGGATTGCTTGAGCCCAGCCTGGACAACATAATGAAACCCTGTCTCTAATAAAAAATAATAAAAATTAACAAACAATACATAAAACTTATAATCAAATAAGTTATTACAAAAAAGGTAGTTTCCTTCCTGTTTCACTACATTTTTTTTTTTTTTGCTGAGGGGAGACACAGTCTCACTCTGTCGCCCAGGCGTGCAGTGGCGCAATGTTGGCTCACTGCAGCCTCCGTCTCCCAGGTTCAAGCGATTTTCTTGCCTCAGCCTCCCAAGTAGCTAGGACTACAGACGCATGCCACCATGCCCAACTAATTTTTGTATTTTTAGTAGAGACGGGGTTTCACCACGTTAGCCAGGATGGTCTTGATCTCTCGACCTCGTGATCCACCCGCCTTGGCCTCCCAAAGTGCTGGGATTACAGGCGTGTGCCACCTCGCCCAGCCATTTCACTACCTTTTACCACATCTACTGTATGGTGGAGATACTACATAACGGCCTGTGCTGCACATCTCTTCCCAACTCCTCCTTCAGTGTTGGTAGCTTGAAATCAGCCATGGTGACAGAGTTAACACTGTAGGAATCAGCAAAAGCTACAAATCAGGGCTTTTTCTTCTGCAGCACTGGTTGTTAAATATTTACCAGTACACCACTGGATTATCGGACAATGTAGAGGGAGAATGGACAAAAAAAAAGGGACTGGAGACAGTGCTTTGTGCCACCTCCAGTGAGAGAAAGGAGCTGAAATAAAACTGTATTGGAAGCTGGGCACAGTGGCTCACACCTGTAATCCCAGCACTTTGGGAGGCTGAGGCAGGCAGATCACTTGAGGCCAGGAGTTTGAGACCAGCCTGGCCAACATGGTGAAACTCATTGCTACTAAAATTACAAAAGTTAGCTGGGCATGGCACATGCTATAATCCCAGCTACTCGGGAGGCTGAAGTACGAGAATCACTTGAACCCAGGAGGTGGAGGTTGCAGTGAGCCAAGATTGCACCACTGCTCTCCAGCCTGGGTGACAGAGTGAGACTCTGTCTCAAAACAAATCCATATTGGAGCCAATAGGCCAGAGGCAGCCCCTGTAATAGAGGAACACAGGGGATCTCTTTCCTCTTCCCGCCCTTGCCCCATTCCCCCTCACTTTA
>PVKP010044419.1:0-16729 GCA_004027715.1 Plecturocebus donacophilus | reverse complement strand
CTCACCGGGAATCTCCCAGTCCGTGGGCATCAAATATTCGTCTGCAACTGCAGCGTCCAGTCACTCTCTGCGCCCTCACCGCGAGCCACAATCCTGAGCTGCGGCTACGCAGCCATTTTGGATCTCTCTCCGCCCGGTGATGAAGTTTTTCTGTTTCTTAGTTTTCCTTTGGCGGACACCGGTTCCCCTCTTCCCGGGTTCGCTGCGCCCGCTGTGAAACTCTCCGTCCTCAGCGCTTCCAATTGCTGTTTTCCTTGTGGGGATGGGACCAGCCGAGCCCGTCCGTTCCGTACACTCCGCACCGGGAAGTGCCGCGCTGGATGCCGGCAAAACAGCCGCGCCGGCCAAAAGAGTCGCACCGGCGACCTGCGTGGCTTCTCCGCCGGGACTCTCCCGGTCTGTGGGCAACAAAAACTCGTCGGAAAGTGCGGCGTCCACTTGTTCTCTGGGCTTTCACTGGGAGCTACATTCCTGAGCTGTTGTTAGTCGGCCATCTTGGATCTCTCCTCTCGTTTGCCAGTAGTTTATTGAAGATTTTTGCATCAATGTTCATCACGGATATTGGCCTGAAATTTTCTTAATTTTACATACTAAATTTTAAATTCTAAACATTTTTTTTAAATCTTAATGGAGAAATCTAAAAAAACCAAATATTTGAATTAAGGATGGGAAACACAGCTGATTTTTAAGATGGAAATATTACATAACAATTCTGTTTGAAATGGAAGGCAACATTTGAAAACTGACAGTTAAAGCAATATCTTGAGAATTCAGTTGGTTTGAATTGTTATTTTCTATTAGTGAAGGATATCGGAAATAAAATATTGTCCTTATTTATGTGTTATTTAATTAGGATGTGTGTGTGTATATATATATATATATATACACACACACACACAAACATATATGTAAAGACTATATATATTTACTGTATTATATATGGACTATATATACACTGTAATATATATATATATATATATATATATACTAGTTCGTTCTCATGCTGCTATAAAGAAGTGACCAAGACTGGGTAACATATAAAGGAAAAAGATTCAACCAATGCACAGTTTCACTTGGCTGGGGGAGCCTCAGGAAACGTACAAACCTGGTAGAAGGGGAAGCAAATACATCCTTCTTCAGCTGATGGCAGGAAGGAGACATTCTGACCAAAAACTCGAAAAGCCCTTTATACAACCATCAGATCTTGTAAGAACTCACTCACTATCATGAAAACAGCAACGTGGTATAACTGCTCCCATGATTCAATTTCTGCTATATTCCACCAGGTCCCTCCCACAACACATGGGGATTATGGGAACTACATCCAAGATGAGTTTTTGGAGGGGACACAGCCAAACTACACACACACACACACACACACACACACACACACACACACACAAATGAGGACTGTATACATGTGTGTGTGTGTGTATACAGGTCTTATGTGTGTAAATACACTGTCCTTATGTATGTGCTATATGTGTATGTCTGTGTGTGTGTGTGTGTGTGTGTGTGTGTGTACCCACTGCCAGAGGTTTGTAAAGGTTAATGTTTTATCAATAAGAAAAAAATATTAATTTCTAAAGGTCATTTAGATTATTTCCATGAGAGACTTTTTAATGTTCTTCAGCTGTTAATATTTTTATTGGTAATCCTTTTCAGATTATGAACAAACAGTTTGTCCTCAAGTATTTAGGCATGCTAATATTTACTTTGTAAAATGTGCTTCTTACAGGAATATAAATAGTTTCTGGAAAGGACACTGACAACTTCAAAGCAAAATGTTATTTCTGGAGTTACACAGAATGTAGGAGAAGGATAATAGTTATGTCTTATTTCCTTTGGCAATGAAAAGAGTTAATACTTATCAAGAAATGTCAGTCAGATAGTAAATGTTGTGTTAGTGTGAGCTGTTCCTATTATTATCATTGATGTACAAGACTAAAAATTAAGTAATTATTCTCACAGGACAATAGGCAACCCTGACATTATGTTTCTTTCAAAATTGTAGTGCATATTTTATCAAAAAATAAAGAGTAAAAGATATTCTTTTATTGAGAATATAAAAGAATATAATATTCTTTTGTTGAGATAATAAGAATAAGAAAACCATTTGGAGCATTTCATTTCAGAAATAGGACTGGGCATGGTGGCTCATGCATGCAATCACACCACTTGGAGAGGCTGTAACAGGAGGATTGCTTGAGGCCAGAAAAAAAAACAAGACCAAAACTAATACTAAATAGTATATAATATTACAGTATTGGTTAAAATACTTTAAAGTCCTTATGAAAATTGTTATTTATCCTAAATTTCTACTAGGTAATTGATCTGGGTGGTGAGCCAACTACAAGCAGTCAGTACTTTGGAAATGGCCGGGTGACAGAATGCAAGTATGGTGCAAAACTCGGCACAGTTATTCGCAAGTGGAATGGAGAGAAGATGTGTTACTTAAAGTAAATAAATACAACTTTTCCCCTGAATTGTTTCATAGATCTATTAGTCAGACTACCCCAGTGTGTGTTATTTTCTGGAACTTTCATCAATCATCTTTTGTATTTAGAGTGTCTGTTTCAAGACAGTATGCTTAAGAACCATAAACGATCCCTGGGAATTTTCCTCTAAGTATGAGATGAATATACTGGATTTGACTGATGTTTGCATATAATCATTTAAAACCATGTTATCATCATTAAAACGATCTCATCATTTGTAAAGTATGTACAATATGTCTATGCTGTAGAACTCACATATATTATATTAAAGTATTAAAATCTTTATATTATACCAATTAGTATTAAAGCCTTATTTTGATCTAGTTTCACATTCTTTATAATGTGATATGGATATAGATCCTTCTGGAGTGCCTCTAAATTAAAATATGCTGAAACCTCCAAAAGGAAAGTCTTTAATAACAAAAATCTTATACATGTAATATGAAAAGAATTCAAGTATTACATATATATATAAATAAAATATGGGCTGTATAGGTAGATTACTCACTGTGTTTGTGTATGGTGTGTGTGTGCATATACATATGTGTGTGTGTGTGTGTGTGTGTATCTATCTATCTATACGTGTATCTGATAGAATAACCATTTACTTAGAGAGTTTAATCTTCAGATGCCAGCAGAAGAGAAGCAGGGTTAAGTTACTCTAAATCTATTGTGAAATAATACGTAACTGCATACATTATTTTCAAAAACAGGAACTGGGGAGAAGGCTGGGGTTTCATGCCTTCTGACAGAGCTCTTGTCTTTGTGGATAACCATGACAACCAGAGAGGACACGGGGCTGGAGGAGCTTCTATTCTCACCTTCTGGGACGCCAGGTAGGAACACAGTGCTCTAGTTTTACATATGTCTTTTAATGATGGTGAGAATATCCTGTGATTCCATGCTAATGTGATTATGTAACTTTCAGGCTGTATAAAATGGCAGTTGGATTTATGCTTGCTCATCCTTATGGATTTACACGAGTGATGTCAAGCTACCGTTGGGCAAGACATTTTGAAAATGGACAAGTAAGTTTTGGAGTTATTCAAAATATCATGTTTTCAAGAAAAAGGAGGAAATTTTGTTCTAACTTAACATGACCACTATTAATTCTATATGTATTCAACAAATATTAAGTGTAAACCTGATACAGGGCTCTGATTTTAGTAATGCCAATTATATTAAAGTAGCAAAATGTATGTTCTGTTATCAAAGAGTATGAGAGCTGTTTAAGAAATATGACAAACATCTCCCTAGCCCACAGGAAAAAAAATACTTAACAATAAGAGCAAGAGACAGGGAATAAAATTTGGACTTGTAACACGTATCTACCTCCGGGTTGATACGAGGATGATACATGCCAACACTTCTCGAGAACTTAAAATGTCATCTGCCTATAGTGAAAGCAATATAAATATTTTAAAATATTTTTTAAAAAGTTATACAGAATACAAACCAATGATTCAGTTGAGCTGAGTTAAATAGGAAAAGTGTTTTTCTAAGAAGAAGGAAATGCTATGTACTAAAGAATAGCAATTTATAGAGTATTCCAAGAGAGGTAAGAATGAGAAAAATATTTGAGAGTATAGTATACACATTAATCTGATGAGTAGTTTCAGAAAGGAACAGAGAAATAAAAGTGTAAAGATATCTGGAAATCTAGTAGAAGGTTTTCTTTGAAACTAAAGGGTTCAGAAACAGCATCATACAGAAACTTCACACTTAAAGCAGAAATTCCTCACTCCTATGAGGCAAACAGTCATCTCTCTCGCTTCTTCTAGATGCTTTTCGGTTTGAGAAATCCACTACTTTGTATAGCAACTGACTCTATTGTTAAACAATTTTAATATTGAGAAGGTGTACCTTTATACTGAGCCAACTTCTTATAATTTCTACTAATTGGTCTTATTTCTGATGTTAGGAGTCAGAGGCTATTTTTATTTTTTCTATTACCATTAAATTTTCACTTTGCTAGGACAGCTACATGCTAAAAACTCTAATTGTTTTTCGTTTTTCACTATATAACATGATTCTAAGGCCAACACTGATAACCTTCCTAGGGTTATTCTGGTTTTCGTAAATTAATATTTTTAGCAGTGCCAATCAGAAAAATATATTAAAATCATGCCAATTTTATTTAAAATATTTGGAGTATTGTTTTGTACACTCTAATGATAGTTTTTGTTTTGTTTTGTTTTTGTTTACCTGTTTGTTTTTTGGGTTTTTTTTTGCTATGCAGAAGCTCTTAAGGTTAATTAGATCCCATTTGTCTATTTTGGCTTCTGTTGCCACTGCTTTTGGTGTTTTAATCATGAACTCCTTGCCCATGCCTATTTCCTGAATTAGTATTGCCTAAGCATATTCAATAAAATGAAGGAAGACTTGAGTACCAGAGGCTATGGGATTCTCAAGGGTAAATATTAGAACTGAGGTTGGAGATCTAGGTTCATGTCTGATGAGGTGTGATTTTGTAGCCTACCATGAGTAGTTGGAATTATTCTGAGTGCAATAAAAATGTAAGGGTTTTAAGCACTAACATTTTAGTTTGATTTAAATGATATGATTATAATTTTGTGGTCTTAGGTAAAATGAAGTAAGAGAGTAAAATAATGGAAGTAGGCGACCAGTTGTAGGGTTGTTTTAGAAGACAGGGAAGAGATAACTGTGACCTGGATGAAGGGATGACAGAGGATACAAAAGAAATGTAATAAATCAAGAGATGTTTTGAAGATACGATTAATAGTTCATGCTAAGGTTTATAAGAAGAGATAAAGTTGAGCTAAAGAGAGAGAAATCAGGAAATATTACAGGTTTCTAAGCAGTAAGAAGATAATATAGAAAAAGATTTATGCATGAAAAAATGAGAGTTTCATATTGGATAGGTTAATTACTGTCTATGAAACTTTGAAGTGGTGATGACAAGTAACTGATGGAAATACGAGGCTGAAGTCCAAGTTCTGAGTTGAAGATACCTAGGTGTCAACTTAAAATAGTTGTTTAAAATCCATGAAAATGATTACAATCACCTAGAGGAGAGGTGATAGAGAAACAAGAGAAATAATAGATAAGAATGAGGACTTAGGTGGAACAGAATAAGATGATGCAGTTTCAGAACACAAATAAACAAAGCTGAAAAAGAGTAATCAGTGAGACCTAAGGAAACAGGAGAGGAGAATTAACCAAAGGAAGACGGAAAGAGAGAGTGACCCACCATCTTGAATACTGCTATGAAGTAGACTAAGCTGAGAATAGAGAAGTGTATTGGACTGGTAACATAAATGTCACTGATGATGTTGATGAGAGCTGATTCAGTGAAGTGATCATGGTAAACACTGGATAGTAGAGAGATGAATAATGAGTGAGGTTGTGGATGTGGAGTCAGTGTGATAAAAAGAGAGGTATAATTAGGAAAGGACCCAGGAAATGAGCAAAGAAATATACCCAAAAAGATATCTGAGGGCGGACACTGATATTTTTTGTGGGAATACTATAATATATGTAATCTGAGAGGAACAATGCAGAAGAAAGGGAAAACCTGCGAAATCAAAACAGGGAGGATAATCTGAAAAAATTAAGTCCTCCAGAAGATGAAAATGCAGTGTTATCATGAACATGAGTAGAGAAAAATGTCCTTTTTTAGAATGAGGTGTACTTTCTTCATTGTAAGAGGAGAAAAAATGGAAAATGCTAAGGGAAAATGCAGGACAGCTCTCCAAGTGGCCTTGGGCCAACCCAGTTCTTTGCCTTCTCTCACTTATGATTCTCAAGAGTAACTGTAGAGTGAGCTGGGAATGCAGCATCCAGTGATAAGGCTCAGACTGTTACTGTGTCTCTTAGAACAGCATTTCCTTCAGTGCTTTAGCCCAGTGTATCGCTTGATGCCCAGGTTATAAAACAGGGATCAGGCTTCTTTCAGGGGTCCTTTAGATGAGGTACAAATAGGGCACATGCAAAAGAGACTGCACCTGCCCTAGGAAAATTGTCTGTGTCTTGGGAGGCTGGCTCCTTATGAATGCCAGGTTTCTGTGTCTCTTGATGCCTATCTGTAAGCAATAAACCTGCTTCATGTAACTTTTTGTGTGTATTTTCTATCTCACTGGACTCATGCAAGTAGTAGAAATTTCAGCCCAAGATGAGTGAGCTAAAGTGGTACCAATGCACAGTGAATCTGCTTTGTGGCAGGGACAGATATATTTATAGGTGAAAAGAAGAGACATTCTCTGAGTTATGGCCTCTATGTTCTCATTTAAACATTTTTTTAAAAAGTGAGAGTTATAAAGAAACCTATATAAGACCCCTTATGAATTACATATTTAACATAAAGATGAAGGGGAATGAATAGAGGATTGAGAAGAAAACCCAGACAGCATGGTGTCATGACAGCCCTAAGTAAATATTCCTACTGTAAAATAAGAAAAAGAACAAAAAGTCGTAAACACCAAGTCAAAGCTATTAGAAAAAAAAATGAGAAGAAGAAGGAATATAGAGAAAGGAGGGGAAGATTCCAGTGAGCTCAATAGAACTGTGGATTGTATAATTTGGGTTTCTTCTATTTTTTAAACCTTATTAACAGCAAAAGTAGTTGAATATTAAAAACATACAATGGGGCCAACTTTGGATGGAAATCAACATTAAACCATCCATCTGTAAGTAACAGATAAAAACACTCTCTGGAAGAATTACAGAATGACAGAAATTAGAGGTCCATAGCTGGGTAAATGAGGCTAATGACAACAAACATATTGGTTAAATTGCTTCTCTGAGATCATAGAAACTCCCTTGACAAATAAGTTAAAGTTAGTCTTCTTAAGCATAACGACAGGTTGATTTTAATTATCTTATACTTGTTTAATAATTACATGGGATTTTTAATACTATTCTTACTATTCTGAGTTTTTCAAGTTGATTACTTAGTACAGCTTTTACCAAAAATCAATGAAATATAAGTACTGTAAATATAAGAAAAGAAACCCACATTGCCAATGTTTTGCATATATACTTTTAATTTAAGTTTTATAATTTAGATTCAACATGAATTGCAATAAATGGATCTTCAGCAGAGTTACTAATAGAAAAATGAGCCTTGCCATCATCAGAAACGTAGATTTTAATGCCTGTACAATCGCCATTAATTTTATCTCCAGAAATGACATCACAGTATGTGCCAGCAGGAAGACCAGTTTGCAAAGTTAAAGAAAATGACCTGTAAAGCAATATTTAAGATTTAACTTCAATACAACAAAAAGCAAGAATACAGACTGTCTCTAACACAAATAAACAACATAATTTTATGCTGTAGAACTCTAGGCAATCAAGGTCTCATTAAGAAGAAAACCCATATGCCTCTCTAGTACATGCAAATAGCTTTCCCAGGACCAAAAGTAACCGTACAGAAAACCTAGCAATTTCCCTGTCAGTAGTGAAAGTATTGCCAAAAAATCAAAGTTGAAGAATCTCAGTGAAGATTGGCAGGAATGGTCACACTTTGATAAAAGTGCTACCTTGGTAAAATCAAATTTGTGCTCAATTGAACTTAATACGATTACTTTTAAAAATGTAAAGAGTATTTCTTTTTATCTCGTTCTTTCCCATGAGGTTAAAAAGAATTTGGGGTGTACATACAAACAACCTAGCATTTCTATGAAGAAGTGACAATTTGAAATATAAAGCTTTTTCACATAAATTTATTTTCGTATTTTCATCGACAAAAGAAAGAAATTAAAGAACTAGACATGGGTCTTTTTGGCAAGAAAGAAATCGAGTTGACTTATATATATATATATGTATATATATATATATATACATATGTATGTATGTATCTTTCTACAGTGAATTGAAATTTAGACTAGGATGGGCTAAGTATGGGTATCAGTCATACTTTGACAGAGACATTTCAACTGCTTTCAAGGAGGTTTTCTAAGCTATAGATTAGAGAATCATTTATTCTAGGCGCAAAAGATAAAAGCATCACAGATGAAAGGTGAACAGTGAGAAGTTTCAGAAATAAAACCCAAATCTCCTGAGGCAAATCATTAACCACAGATACATATTGTTTATACAAATGCACTAAAAATATTATTTGTCACAAGGAGACAGAGAGGTGAATAAAGTATACCACAAAACCAGGTAGAGCAGTCTTTGAGAAAAAGAGCTAGAAATAGATATTTCAGTATTGAAGCAGCATTTTTCCATGATCAAAAAAGCAGGACTACAAGACATGTTCTTTTAATGATTTCACAATCTGTATATTAACTACTTTGTGTATTTTGTGGCACGTGTAGGTGAGCATATATGTGTGCATTCTGTATATGCATAAGATACTGCAAGGGTGCACAGAAAGGACTCTGCCTACAACAGAAAGCCCATATGAATATAGAACAACAAAGAAGTAAGAGCCATCATCCTTTGACTTCCGCCCATTTTGATCTCTGTCTTCTTGCTCCACTGACTAAATGATTTTTCAGATATAATAAAATAAATGAACAGAAAAAAAGAATAAACCGAGAACATACTGGTACAAAACCTTATTTTTAACAAGTATTTACTTACCAGTCATCATTGTTGAAGACAATGAATCCTCTGTTTCCTCTCCCAAAAGCCACTTGGTTGCTGCCATTGTCCCACCAGTTTGTGAAAGGCTGGCCATCCACTACATTGCGGAAGATAACCATGTTCCTAACAACACAGTAACATGTAAAACATTGACATTCTTAAACTTCAACTGTTCTCAATAAAATGTTAGAGAAAGCTTACTAGTAGAGGAGACGCCTAAATACATATTCTCACCTTATTTGGCGCCACCGATGTTCACAGACCCAGTCATTGCCACAAGTAGTGTCTAGATTAATAGTAACTTCTTTAATTTCTCCATTATTATTTGGTGGCCCAATCCAATCATTAACATCCTTAATTGTGGGAGGAGGAAAATCAAATTTTTACATACATGTATTTGTCTCTTTCTTCCCATTCACACCAAACTCAATTTATCCTGCTATTTGTGTCTCTGTAGTCAGTGACTTGCTCTAGAATCCAATGCCTCCATTAATTTTTACAGCCCTCTACTAGGTTTTCG
This sequence comes from Plecturocebus donacophilus, assembly GCA_004027715.1. Classification (NCBI taxonomy): domain Eukaryota; kingdom Metazoa; phylum Chordata; class Mammalia; order Primates; family Pitheciidae; genus Plecturocebus; species Plecturocebus donacophilus. The sequence goes on along the minus strand of PVKP010044419.1, from coordinate 7,159 downwards.
TCATCTCTGTATCATCTGGTTCTCTGTTGCTACATTTCAAATAAAGGTAGCACATTTTTATCCTCTCCTTTTCATTCCAAAGAACTGCAAAGGCCTCTTTGCTCTGTCACCCAGGCTGGAGTATGGTGGCACAATGACAGCTCACTGCAGCCTTGATCTCCTAGGTTCAAGCGACCCTCCCATCTCAGCCTCCCGAGTAGCTGGGACTTTGGGTGTGCCACAACCACAGGCACTTATTTTTTCTTCTTCTTCCTTTTTCTTTTTCTTTTTTTTTATTTTCAGTAGAGATGAAGTCTTGCTAGCTTGCCTAGTTTGACTTGAACTCCTCAGGTCAGGTGATGTACTCACCTGGCCTCTAAAATTGCTGGGATTACAGGTAAAAGTTACTGCACCTGACCTGCAAGAGCTTCTTAACATCATGGTTAGCCATGTGATGTCATTGAAATGGGGTGGGTATTAGTATTAGAAACACCAGTATTATCTTGGTTTCCTCATTTGTAAAATGGGAATATTGCTTTTCTGCTATAAAAATTAAATAATGTATGTGAAAATGCCTTGAATATGACATGTGCTAAATAAATTTTATAGTGCTTTATACTTCTTTTTAGATAAATGTACAAAACAATACTTCTGAATATTTTAAATAAAATTGGCAAGATTTGTAATATGTTTTTCTGATTGGCACTGCTAAAAAATTAATTTAATAAAAACCAGAATAACCCTAAGAAGGTTATCAGTGTTGATCTTAGAATCACGTCATATGGTGAAAAACAAAAAAAAATTAAGTGTTTTTAGCATGCAGCTGTCCTAGCAAAGTGCAAATGTTATAGTAATAGAAAAAATAAAAATAGCCTCTGACTCCTAACATCAGAAATAAGACCAATTAGTAGAAATTATAAGAAGTTGGCTCAGTATAAAAGTACACCTTCTCAATATTAAAGCTGTTTAACAATAGAATGAGTTGCTGTAAAAAGTAGTGGACTTCTCAAGCTGAAAGGCATCTAGAAGAAGTGAGACAGATAACTGTTTGCCTCACAGGAGTGAAGAATTTCTGCTCTAAGTGTGAAGTTTCTGTATGACGCTGTTTCTGAACCCTTTAGTTTCAAAGAAAACCTTCTACTAGATTTCCAAGTATCTTTACACTCTTATTTCTCTGTTCTGTTCTGAAACTACTCATCAGATTAATGCGTTTACCATACTCCCAAATATTTTTCTCATTCTTATCTCTCTTGGAATACTCTATAAATTTCTTTTCTTTAGTACATATCATTTCCTTCCTCTTAGAAAAATACTTTTCCTATTTAACTCAGCTCAACTGAATCATTGGTTTGTATTCCATATAACTTTTTAAAAAGTATTTAAGAAATATTTATATTGCTCTCACTATGGGCATTCTCCAGAAGAGTTGACATGTATCATCCTCATATCAACCCCAAGGTAGGTACGTGTTACAAGTCCATATTTTAGTCCCTGTCTCTTGCTCTTATTCTTAAGTGTTTTTTTTTTCTGTGGGCTAGGGGGATGTTTGTCATATTTCTCAAACAGCTTGCATATTCTTTGATAACAGAGAACATACATTTTGCTACTTTAATATAATCGGCATTACTAAAATCAGAGCCCTGTATCAGGTTTACACTTAATAAATATTTGTTGAATACATATAGAATTAATGGTGGTCATGTTAAGTTAGAACAAAATCTCCTCCTTTTTCTTGAAAACATGATATTTTGAATAACTCCAAAACTTACTTTTCCATTTTCAAAATGTCTTGCCCAACGGTAGCTTGACATCACTCGTGTAAATCCATAAGGATGAGCAAGCATAAATCCAACTGCCATTTTATACAGCCTGAAAGTCACATAATTACATTAGCATGGATATTCTCACCATCATTAAAAGACGTATGTAAAAACAGAGCACTGTGTTCCTACCTGGCGTCCCAGAAGGTGAGAATAGAAGCTCCTCCAGCCCCGTGTCCTCTCTGGTTGTCATGGTTATCCACAAAGACAAGAGCTCTGTCAGAAGGCATGAAACCCCAGCCTTCTCCCCAGTTCCTATTTTTGAAAAATAATGTATGCAGTTACATATTATTTCACAGTAGGGTTAGAGTAACTTAACCCTGCTTCTCTTCTGCATGGCATCTGAAGATTAAACTCTCTAAGTAAATGGTTATTCTATCAGATACATACACACACACACACACACACACACACACACACGTATATTCACACACACACCATACACAAAAACACGTGAATAACCTACATATACAGCCCATATTTATATATACATGTATGTAATCCTTGAATTCTATTCATATTACAGATAATAAGGTTTTTGTTGTTATAAATGTCCTTTTGGAGGTTTCAGCATATTCGAATTTAGAGGCACTCCAGAAGTATCAATATCCATATCACATTATAAAGAATGTCAAATTAGATTAAAATAAGGCTTCAATACTGTATTGTTATAATATAAATATTTTAATACTTTAAATTAATTAATATAATCTATGGAAGTTCTACAGTATGGACACATTGTACATACTTTAAAAATGACAGTATCATTTTAATAATAACCTGGCTTTAAAAGATAGTCAAATCTAGTATATTCATCTCATACATAGCAGAAATTTCCCAGGGATTGTTTAGGGTTCTTAGGCATACTGTCTTGAGACAGACACTCTAAATACAAAAGGTGATTGAATAGGGTCTGAGGCACTAGAACACTTATTAAAAACTGACTCCTTGATAGTTGTCTGAATAAGAAAGTTCCAGAAAATAACTCCCACTGGGGTACTACGAATCTATGAAATAATTCAGGGGAAAGGTTGTATTTATTTACTTTAAGTAACACATCTTCTCTCCATTCCACTTGCGAATAACTGTGCCGAGTTTTGCACCATACTTGAATTCTGTCACCCGGCCATTTCCAAAGTACTGACTGCTTGTAGTTGGCTCACCACCCAGATCAATTACCTAGTAGAAATTTAGGAAAAATAACAATTTTCATAAAGACTTTAAAGTATTTTAACCAATGCAGTAATATTATATGCTATTTAATATTAGTTTTGGTCTTCTTCTTTTTTTTTTCTCGCCTCAAGCAATCCTCCTGTCACAGCTCCCCCAAGTGCTGAGATTGCATGCATGAGCCACCATTCCCAGTCCTATTTGTGAAAGGAAATGCTCAAAATGGTTTTCTTATTCTTAATTTCAACAGGTAATATGATGATGTATACACTACAATACTGAAAGAAACACGATGTCAAGGTTATCTGTTGTCCTGTGAGAATACTTACCTATTTTTTAGTCTTGTACATCAATGATAATAATAGGAACAGCTCACACTAACACAATATTTGCTATCTGACTGGCATTTTTTGATAGATATTAACTCTTTTCATTTTCCAAAGAAAATAAAGACATAACCATTATCATTCTCCTACATTCTGTGTACCTCCATAAAACCTGTTGTGATAAAGAATTAGATACGCTGTATCTAAAAAAGAGGTTAGGGAACACTGTTTTATGTAAATGACTCAGTCTTTATCCTATAAAAATTGCATTTTTAGGGAATCTGACATTGCTTTTCTAACGAATAAGATGATATTTTTACGCATATATGTATGGATGTACCTCCTGGTAAATGAAAGGTTTACTTCCTTCAGGGAACCAGCTACTGTTTAGATTATGCAGTTTTTCCAAAACTGCCTTCATGTCTCCAGGCCATATGTGCTTGGAAGCATCAATTCTGAAGCCAGCAACACCAGTGTCAATGAGATGGTTCATGTATTCAGCAATCTTGGAACGTACATAATCTTTCTCCAGCGCAAGATCCAGAAGACCAAGCAGACGACAATCTCTGACCTGTTGAGATAAAAATGTTGTCATTGATTCACAAAACATCATTTTTCACCTGAGAATACATTTAATTAATCATTCATTCAGTTGTCCATCAATAGATACTCTATAGTGACTTATTTGCACTGAGTACTGGGGATGGTGACACCTTACGGTGGATGTATCTTTGAAATACTATCTAGTATAAAACAGAGAATTTAGGAGATAAAGTTCATGAGCTTTTTAATTGATTGGGAGTTTTTTTAAAGGTGGGCAAATGTGTATTGATTAAACAATCTTAAATCAATAGTTAGCATTTTTAAAACATGAATTTGAGTCTCTTAAAGTACTCAAACCTGTTAACCTGTGTCCCTAAGAGATCTATAATAATATCTAAAAGGGAGTTTAATTAGCTCCATGTCTATAATAAAAGGCATGTATCACTCTTTATTTAGATCACTATCTTAAAAAAATTACCTGAGAAGCATCATTATAGAGCTCAATATCTCCACTTCTAGTTTTACATTTACCATCATTAAAATCCCATCCAGAATATGGGACTGCTGGAAACTCCCTATTTCCAGCGTTGAAGTAACTTCCACAAGTACTGCTTGTTCCTGCACCCGCACCATTACCACACATATGATTAATTACAGCATCCACATAAATACGAACCTGGAAAACAAAGTTTCTCTTTCAGTGTCACTTAGAGAGTTAGAAATTTAAAGCATTATTGAATAAAGTTTATAGTGTGTTAATAAAACTCCAAAACATGTCCTTATATTCTACTGCTATTTTCTTACAAAACCAAAAGTCAAATGTGAAAGAAAAGTAATGTGAACTAAACATCTACATCCATTCTAGACACTTGGGCAAATATTTATAGGAATGACAAATTGAGAGATCCAGAAACTACCATCAATAAGAGGAAACACAAAAAGCCCATTTCAGGGAGACAAAACCCAGTTGAGACTGGAAAGTTTACTGTTTTGGAAACTTCAGTTGGTCACCAGGGGAAAGCCTGTACTGTCTGTCTCACTCACTCACTCTCTCTCTCTCTTTCTCTCTCTCTCTCTCTCTCTCTTTTATTATACTTTATGTTCTGGGGTACATGTGCAGATGGTGCAGGATTGTTAAACTGGGCCCCTTCCTTACACCTTATACAAAAATTAACTCCACATGGATTAAAGATTTAAATGTTAAGACCTAACACCATAAAAACTCTAGAAGAAAATCTAGGCAATACCATTCAGAGCATAGGCATAGGCATGGACTTCATGACTAAAACATCAAAAGCAATAGCAACAAAAGCCAAACAGACAAATGGGATCTAATTAAACATAAGAGCTTCTTCACAGCAAAAGAAACTATCATTACAGTGGACAGAATGGGAAGGCTTGTACTCTCTACTTAGCATTTGAAGACAAATAAAGTAGATACTAGTCTCAAATTATGCTCCTCACTAAATAGAGAAGCTAGCTATTCATCATGAAAAACCCAAGAATTATGGACGGAGACATAAGTCACCTAAAAATGATAACAAATATGGTAACTGGAATTTTTTATTACTAACCAGAAATGTATTTCCAGCAAATATGGATAGTTACAAGGGTTGAAATTTGATGTTTTGTTCTATAAGTAAATTCTGCTTTAAACTTTAACTTAACTCTTTAGTAGACAGACAGCACATACACAAATACTTACAAAAGTTGAACATAAGCCAAAGGTTAATTTTAAGTTATAAAGTATGAAGTAAAATAAAAAATTGAAAATATGGAAAATTTTCTGCTCCAAAGGAGCAAGACACAGGAGACAGAAATCATTTTCCCATCTGCTATTTTTGAAAGAAACTAGAATTCACTTACCCCAACATTGTTACATCTAATCACCATGTTTCTAAATTCATCTTCGTTTCCAGATCTTGTGCATAATTTATAGCTAATTGGTTGGTATCTTTCCCACCAAGGTCTATAAGGGTTGTGAACTACAAGATTTTCATTTGGTGGAGAGACCTACAAATTAAACAGTCTTAATAAGTACCAAATTGTGTCTTACATTATTTCATTGAATGTTCTAGAAACTAATTGATAATATAAAAATATTCTTGAATCTTTGTATATGCAATTGCCTCTTGAAAATATTAACAGCACATTAGAGAATTCTTGTTAGAGAAAGAATGTCTCAGAAAGAAAATATAAAGTTGCCAACAATACTACATTGTTTTTTTCCTCAGAAAACTGTTTTACTTAGAATACTTACATGTGAAATACAATGTTGCCCAGTTTCACAGATAAGATCAGAACACTATTTTGTACAATACAGCAAATTCTGCAATTTATAACAGGAATAATACCCACCTGAACCCCTCCAAATCCATTGGGAGCTAAGTATCGCTCACATTCAAGAGCAATATCAACCCATCGCCATTCAAACAGATGAACAATAGATGTCCGTCCTTGTTGTGTATTTGGGAAATACTGAGCCCAGCACAGCCCGGTGGTCAAAAGCAACAGAAAGAACTTCATTTTGCTTTCAAGTTGTCGGTGTCCTTTGCTAAAACTATTTATATTCCTGTAAGAAGCACATTTTACAATGTAAACAGTAGCATGTATAAATACTTGAGGAAAACTGTTTATTCATAATCTGAAACGGATTACCAATAAAAATCTTAACAAGTGAAGAATATTAAAAAGTCTCTCATGGAAATAATCTAAATGATCTTTAGAAATTAATTTTTTCTTATTGATAAAATATTAACCTTTACTAACCTCTGGCAGTGTGTATACACACACACACACACACACACACATATAGCACATACATAAGGACAGTGTATATATTTACACACATAAAGACTGCATATATATATATATACACACACATGCATATCTATATAGTCCTTATTTATGTATGTGTGTGTGTATATATATATATATATATATATAGACTTGTGTGTGTGTGTGTTTCAGAGGGGGTGTTTGGCTGTGTCCCCACCCAAACTCATGTTGAATATAGTTCCCATTGTGAGGTTTATTTCCGAGGATAAAGCGAAGAAACTGAGGCCAGCACCAATATAATCCAATGCAAGGGAATTTATTCAGGCTCCGGGTGAGGTTCTGTGGTCCGGACAGGAGGGGCTGGAGAAGTCGCACTGACTTCTCTCAGACAGGGGGTTTTATAGGGAGTGACTTGGGCTATTTTTAGAAAGTCTATTTTTAGACCGGGGGTTTTTATAGGGAGTGAAACAGCTCGATTGGTTGAGGGAGAGCAAGACTGCTACTGGGTAAGTTACAAGCCTTGACCTAGGACTTGGCTTGTTG
>PVKP010044418.1:0-10295 GCA_004027715.1 Plecturocebus donacophilus | reverse complement strand
TTCCCTCCCTCCCTTCTTTCATCTCTTCTTCCCTCCCTTCTTTTTTTCTTCCACCCATTGAACCATTTATTTTTCCATCCATCCATTCATCTTCATTCATTCATTATTTAATTAATTCATTTAATGATGGACTACCTCATACTGCTCTAATTTTCCTGTTTGCCAAAGCACTTATTGCCTTTTTAACACACGCAGTTATCTATCTGATGTGACTTGGGTGTGTCCCCACTCAAATCTTATCTTGAATTGTAGCTCCCATAATCCCTATATGTCATGGCAGGACCCAGTGAGAGGTAATTGAATCATGGGGGTGGGTCTTTCCCATGCTCTTCTTGTGACGTTGAGTAAGTCTTATGAGATCTGATTGTTTTATAAATGGGAGTCCCCTGCACGCACTCTCTTGCCTGCCACCATGTAAGACTTGCCTTTGCTCCTCTTTTGCCTTCCACGTCTCCAGCCATGTGGAACTGTGAGTCCATTGAACCTCTTTTTCCTTATAAATTATTCAGTCTTGGGTATTTATTCATAGCAGTATGAAAATGAACTAATTATCTATCTACATATCATCATTATTTACTGTTGTTCTCCCCTCACCACCATTTTCCATATCACACTAAAATAGAAGACCCCCAAGGGCAAGAATCTCGTTGTCATTTACTGGTGTTCTAAGTGCCATCCAGGAGGTACTTAATAAGTATTTGTTGAACAAGTAAATGAACATGACTATAGTACTGAAGAAGATACCAATTTATAGGAATTAAGATAAACTGGAGACTTCAAAGTATATAAAGAAATCCCATTGTCTATGCCCCTATAGATAATATTTCCTTCTATCTGCCTTTAGTTCTTATGAGGGAAAATTTGAGACCACCTGCCAGGAGGAAGAATTCAAGCTTTTTACCTGTCATCCTGAGTTCCCCAGCGTCCCACCCCTGCCATCCTCTCCCATGATTCTCTAAAAGGTCCCCCACCCCACCCCACAGCTGGGGTTGGCTGCCTGTTCCAAACACACTCTCAGCCATCTTTCCCTATGGCAGGCCCTTTGCATGCTTTTTCTCCTTCAGGAATCTCCTCCACCCCCACGTTCATCGGGAAACCCTTCTGCTCACTATTGGAAACTCACTTCAGATTATATCTCCTCTGGGAAGTCTTCCTGGTCTTTGTTCCCCCCATTTAGGGTAAAATTAGGCTAACCCTTCCCCCCTTATAACTCTGTCTACTGAAGATCATGGCAGGTGATGAATGTGCTTATTTCTGTCTGTCTCACCCACAAAAATGAGGGCTCTTTGGACCAGAAACTGTTTCCTCTGCACCTAGGACAGAGTGGTATTTGTGGAATTATTTCAATAATAACTTTTTGTGGAATTATTATAATGTTGGTGGCTACCTACTATGTATCAGTGACTAGTCTAAGCACTTCAACATCAATACTCATAGCAGCTCTGTAAGGTAGAAACTGTGATTATATCATTTTTATAAATGAGAAAACAGATACAGAGAGATTGCAGTTATTTATCCAAGGTTATACAGTTAATAAATTGATGGAGCCAGAAACAGAAACTTGGCAAGCTGGCTTTACAGCCTTTAAGCTGAATGTCTTTGTGGTATGGACCACTCTTTTCACATGTCTGGGTCTCCGTTTTCCCATCCGTACCATCAATTGTTATGGTAAGGTAATGTTTAAGAATTCTTTCAATGAGAACTCTCTTTGGATTCTCTTCTATCCAAGGATGTTGTCCTCATAGTTAGCAGCCTCCTGCTTGTAGAAATGTGGCCAGGACCCTACAGGGCTGGGGAGGAGAGTACCAGCAAGTTCTCATTTCTAGGACAGTTTCGGTCTAGAAGGATGAACAGGGAAATGGGTGATAGCTTGAATACATCAGAGACCCTGGACTGTGTTAGATTATATTGTTTTTCCTCAATTCTTTCCAGCTCTCCCTTGCCATGGCTCCTTGCCATGCGTAGAATATACTTTCCCACTGACTTTGGACTTCGCCATGGGACTTGCTTTGGCCAATGGATTGTGGGTGAAAGTAATTTTGTGCTGGTTCCAAGACAAGCTCTTCAGAGCCACAGCAAGTTCCCACCAGCATTCTTGATGCTCCTTTCCCCACAGGAGAGCCTGAGCCTTGAGGGTTCCTAGAATCAAGACACATGGAGCAGACCTGGTTCCTGTGAAAGCTTAGAATCCAGCCTGGCCCAGCTTAACCCACCCAAAATCAACTGAACGGTATTTGACCTAGAAACCTGTCAGTATGAAATATGTATTTTGTGGTATGAGCCACCAAGACCTTGGGACTGTTTATTATGCAGCCTTAGCATAGAGGAAACCTGACCAATTTGTAGACGAAGTACCAGACCAGTGTGAGTGTAGCATCCTTGTTGAATTATATTGTTTGTAATCAGAATGAAATCTAACACTAGCAGTAACCCTTAAGCAAACAGATAACATTCAGACTTTTCTTCCTCTCCCAGTCCTTGTTAGGCAACATCTTAGGTATGACCTGACCAGACAATAGAATGACTCTTTTTTTTTTTTTGAGATGGAGCCTCACTCTGTCACCCAGGCTGAGTGCAGTGGCATGATCTTGGCTCGCTGCAACCTCTGCCTCCCCAGTTCAAGCGATTCTCATGCCTCAGTCTCCCAAGCAGCTGGGATTACAGGTGCACGCCACCATACCAGGCTAATTTTTGTATTTTTAGTAAGACAGGATTTCACCAAGTTGCAAGCCTCGTCTTGAACTCCTGGGCTACCTGCCTCTCCCTCCCAAAGTGCTGGATTACAGGTGTGAGCTACTGTGCCTGACCTAGAATGACTCTTCTTGGTTCTTTGTATTATAGCCAATGAAGCTACATTTCCTCTGATAATCAAACATGCCTCCAAATGAAGGACCCAGGCACAGCCTTGTAGAAGAAAAGGCTTGAGGGGGCAAAGCTCATTTCCTTGCCATTTGCCTTGTCCCCTCCATCACTTGGGAATATTTCATATAGAGCCAGGACCTTTGTGGTTTGATCCAGGGCATGGAAGAGTCTGTTTTGGATGATTTGAAATGTTAAGCAATGAAGGCTGATATCTCAGGAAAAAAGGCTGATGTGTCCTTTCTGCTCCCCAAATCTGTTATATGGGTGTGGGTGGTTTCAGTGAGAGGGAGAGGGAGAGGGAGATGCTGAGAGGGAGCTGGAAATGGTGGGGAAGGAACTTGAAAAATTTCTATAATTTTGGAGCTTACACAATCTTTAAGAAAATCTCTCTTTCTGATTCAGGCTTGGTTTGGGCATTACCCAACTCCCTTGATATAGCACATGCCAATAAAATCTTCTAAGATCTTCCCAGCCTGTTGCCTTAGTTCTCAGGACCTGACCCTGGGGCCCTGAGGTCCTGGGGCTGTGGCGACAGTGGTAAATGGGTCCCAGTATTCACCACTCACAGACACCATCTCACTGAACCCTGTATTCAGTTCCCACTGCTGCTTAAAACAACACACGTTCACTCTCCTATGATCTGGAGGTCAGAAGTCTGAGCAGTTTCACTGGACTAAAGTCAAGGTGTTGGCAGGGTTGGTTTCTCCTGGAGGCTCTGAGGGAGAATTTCTTTCCTTGCCATTTCCAGCTTCTAGAAGCATCTGCAGTCTTTGGTTTTTAACCCCTTTCTTTCATCAATCCAGCCTTCCACTTTCATCATCACATCATCCACTACTGACTTGAAGCCTCCTGTCCCCTTCTTCTAAGGCCTTTCATGATCATATTGGGCCCACCCAGAGAGTCCAGGACACTCCTCATTTCAAGATCTGCAAAGTCTCTTTTACTATGCTAAGTAACATAGTTATAGGCTCCAGGAATTAGGATGTGGATGTTTTTGGGGGGCCATTGTTCTGCCAGACAAAGATCCTGACATTCCCTCCAAGGTAGAGAACACAGGTATTGTCACCCAGTTATTGCCATTATATAGTTGAGGAAACTGAGTCCAGTAAGTGGTAGATCCAGGAATAGAACCCGGATCTCTGACTTGTACTTTTAAAGCTATTGTTATTATTAATATTTACTCTTAATAATTTAATTAATAGTAATGGGTTAGATGAATTAGAATACCTTTTAATTCATCAAATGTTTGCAATGTGCTCAGCACTGTTCTAAGACCATTTACATATGTTGTGCACTGTTGTAGCTCTGATGTTACAGATGAGATAACTGGGGTTTAGGGAATTTGGGAAACTTGAGCCGATAAGTGGTGGAGCTGGGATTAGAACCCAGGTCTTCTAATATGACTATGTAGTAGATGCTGTTGGTGATGCTTCCAGATCCCCTTTACCAGGCCAATGCACCGATCTCCAGCTGCTGGGAGTATTGGCTGCTCACAGCTCATGGTGCCCCCTTCTCCTGAGAATTGCTCTCGGTCCCCAGAAGTCATTTCACCAGGAAACGCCTGGAAGATTACACCTGGGTAGCTCCAGGAAGTAGTAGCTGACTGATACAGGTAAACACTGCTGATGCCCTTCACTCAAGGTGGGGCAAGTCTTTGGTGTCATGCTCCAGAGCTCCCATGAGATTAGGATGAGGCTAGACTTCAGCTGGCCCCACATCCTTATTTTATTTCCTCCTGCTCCCATTGTATTTTTCCCACTCCTAAGTTTCCTGAGAGTGCCCCTTCAATCAATTGCTTACATGGGAATTCCCATATCAGGCTTTTCTTGTAGGAAACCTGACCTAAGACACCATATCAGGTAGGTTTGGTCCTGAAAGCAGAACTAATAGGAATGATAAAGAATATGAATTTGTTTTAGGGATTTGATCTCTTGCAACCATGGGGACGAGTGAAATAGTCTATGTAAGGTTGTTACTTTTGCATCTGGTGTAGATCCTGAAGTCAGCCAGCCAGCAGGCAGCTGGGCAAAAAAGATGCTTGTGAAGCGGGGAAAACAACGACTCCTGCAAAGAACAAGCCAGAACTCATGGTGATGAGCTGGAATGTGCGTGTGTCTCCTACCACCTGCCAGCTTGCAACTCCCATGATGTAGGTGACCTGTGGAAGAAGCCACCATGCTTCACCGTGGAGCTGCACAGCACCCAGCCTAGGACCCGGAGATGCTGGCCGAGATGTGGCAGGAACTGGGGTTGCTGTGGGCCCAGCTGCTGCCCCACACCAACAAGGTGAGCCAGGAGATTGGCAACCATGTGTGGGAATAGCAGCCGTGCCTGATCCTACCCTGACTTCTGAATGCAAACATGGCTGCTGCTTCACATCATTCCTGCCTTCCAAATTCCAAGCAAATTTCTTTGCGACTAACTTAACTCAGAAGCAGAAAGTTGGAGGCATTCTAAGAAATGTATTTCCAGCTTAGTTAAGTTGACCCTGTATAAAACCACCATAGGCTACCCCACCCCCCCGTCAACATGGCACACCCACATGCTTCTTTTAACCATATTTAACTTCCAAATTAAGATTATAGCAAAAGCATGCTTCCGCCTAGCATAACGCAACTGTCCCTTGTAAAACTGAAAACACGCGACACTAACCTTCTTTTCAAAAGAAGACACCAAGTCCCTTTGTCCCTCCTCTTCAGGTGAGGTTCATTCCATTCATAGTTGAGTCAAATTCCTTCTTCCATCTCTTATTTAAATTCTGAATGATAAGGCTAACTACTGTTAACAAACCCTATGTTAGATGGTAGGGTAGGGGAATGAGAGAGGAGGAGAAGAAGTAATTAACATATGCACAAAAATTTCATATCAAAATAAGGAAGAAATACTGTCTGTTACTGTCCTCTTTTCTTCAACTGGTCATGTGGTTGTAGTTGGTATTTATAATTTCCTTCTTCTTCTGCCCATTTATTATCCCATTTGCTCTCAGCAAGACCCTTGACCTCTTATGGGTCCTTGCATGATAGGGTGACTCAAACCTTTCCTATTTAAGGATCTAGACCAATAACTGTTCTGCGTCTCATGGGTGGTTGTAGTTTTCATTGATGTTATCACAGGGCATGTGTATACTGACAATGACCATTGGGATACCTTCCACTCAAGCCATCTTCCTACTTATTTGCATTATATAGTAATAATCTATATTTTTCCTTGATATTCAGCATTAATCACCCCAGCTGGTATAGAGACCCCTTTCTATACCCATTGATTCATTGGCATGGGGATCCCTAAGTTTTCAGATAGCACTCCCCACTCCAGTTTAATGGGAGCACTATTATGTCTCAGTGGAGGCTTTCCTCACTTGGGAACTGAGACCTCTGGACCAACATGGGGACAGAAAGCAAACATTAAGCTAGTGGATTACATAGGATAATGGTGAGAGGAGACACTCCCATTTCCATCCCTTGAGTCCCAGACCCTGCAATTTTGGTTGTGGGATGAATAGCACCATATCTTGGTTGCTGGTTTAAGAGCATAGACTGCATCTTGGAGGGTATTGCCCCAGCATTGCAAGGTGCTGCCACAAGGCTGGTGCCTTAACTGAGTCTTCAAAGGGCCATTCCATTATTCCACCAGGTCAGCTGCTTCAGGATGATGAGGAACATGGTAAGACTAGTGAACGACCTGAATTTGGCCCCGCCTGGTACCCATGTTGTGCTTTGAAGATTTCCTGAGTCAGAAGCAAAGCTGTGGGCCTGCTGATGGTGAACGAGGCATTCTGCAAGGCCACAGATGGTGGTTTTGGCAGAGGCCCTGTGGTCAGGGAAGGCAGATCCTTGTCTGGGCAAGGATCTAGGTAAGTGGATGAGAGTGAAGCATGGGGCCATACCATGGGGCCATATTGTGAGTTCACTGTTGGGCTCTGCTGTTGGTACTTGGGCATCGGCAGTGACTGTAGCCAAGTCAGCCTGGAAGAGTGAAAGTCCAAGTTGCTGAGTCTGCGCATAGTTTCCATCCCCTTCCCTGTGGCCATTTTTGTCATAAGTTCATTGGGTAATGATGGGGGGTGGGTCTTGGGAACCAAATGGATCACCTTGTTCACTCAGTTACTAAGATTCTCCTATATTGAGGTCCCTCTTCTGTGAATATTTACATTGGACACACATATTGTCACCCTGTCTACCAATTTGGAAGGTTCTAGCCGTATACTTCTCAAGACTTCCTTCACCAGTTTTCCAATTACGGAAAATTATTTTGTAATAATAATTATTATTATTTCCGATTATAGCCCAAGGACCTGACTATTCAGCCAGACCACGAGCCACAGCCCATGCATCCACAGGCGATGGTCGTCTCTCCCCCCAGGCTAAACAAACAATCAGGTTCGCCGCTCAGTGATGCCCCTGGAGGACTGTTCGTCACCACTGTCCCAAAGTGTAGGCTGTGCTGCTGCAGTTGCCCTTCTGGGTAGCAGCAGCATGCTGTACAGGACTATCTGTAGCCAGAATCAGGTGTGACCTTTCACAATCAACTTATCTCAGCGCTTTCCACATGGGATATCAGTGTAGGGTGAGGGAGAGGAAGGATGCAGGCTGAGAGTAGATGGGGCATGTGAAGTGTTCGCTCATATGACTGACTTGCATCTTCATGGTCTGTTCAAACTGATATTGTATACACCACTTCTATTTTATGATAAAATTGCTGTCATGCATGACTGATTTTATGGTTTGGTTGGTTAGACCAAATCCAGTGCATGCCAGGAAGCTCAGAAGACATCATGACTTGTGGCTTGTCGTCAAGCTTTCAATCTCTATTAATGCCCTGTAACAATCCAGAATCTGTTTCTCAGAAGAAGAAGAATTATTTTCAGAGAATGTCATACTTTCCCCCCAAATCATAAGGGCCTGTGCTATGAGTCGCCATAGGCCCCTGCCAAAGTCTCCATACAGTGTCTCTCTTAGTCACAGACTTTGTCTGCTGGTCACACAGCCCATGTGGTAGAGCAGCTTGCATGGCGGCCTGCACCTGTTGCGGGATGGATGCATAGGTCTTGCATGATACATCCACTTCAGCATTCCAACACTCCCAAGCCTTAGGATACCTTCCTTTACAACCTATCAAGGAGATGCTGGCATTAGAACTTCATTTAGTATAAGCCATCTCTGCATCCAGGTTTTAGTCAATCAACCAAGCAAATGGTTAGAGTCAGTCTCAGTTGCTTGAGCCTATACACTGAATCCAGAATCTCTGTTTAATGAATCCATGGCAATGAATTTGGCCTGACCCAACACCCTCAGGGGCTATTCCTAGAACTACACAGAGAAGGGAATTCTGGGAAATGTAGTTTCAGCTGATTAGGATGCCACAGTCCAGAACATTGCGGACACACACTGCCTTCCTCTACCTGGCTCTTTCACTTTCCAATGAAATTACAACTTGTTTTCACCTGTAGTGGAATGGGTGTCTTTTTAGAGCTATGAGGGTAAGTGCAATGGCATGATCTCCCCAGATTAAAACAGAAGTTCACTGCCCCTTCCTTTTAGGCCTCAGAGTCACTGCCATCTTGTATTGTGAGTCCCTCTATGGCCGGGCATGGTGGCTTACACCTGTAATCCCAGTGCTTTGGGAGGCCAACATGGGAGGATTGCTTGAGGCCAGGAGTTCGAGACCAGCCTGGTTAAATAATAATAATAAAATAGGAGAGTCCTGCTATCTCTCTATTGATAATAGCTCCCCACCTACAAGCTCCCCTCAGCAATTGACACACACCCTGCCACTTAATTCTGACTACCTTATGCTGAAGGAATTGTTATCCTCATTTTGCAGATGTGGAAACCGAAGCCAAGAGGGCAAGCTAGTGTGATTGACAAGGGATAGAACTGAGATTCAAAAGCAGTTCCCTGCCTCTGTTGCCAGGGCAGCTTGTAGGGAAATTTCTGCACTCTCCCCATTTTCTTTTTTCCAGCTTCTGTTAAAATCCACTCCAGGTCATTGGTGAGGGATTAGATATGGAATTCCAGAACCATAGATTGTCCTTGCTGGATGGGGCCCTCAAGAACACTTTAGAGTTGGGAAAATTAAAGAAATTGAAATTGTGGCAGTTTGTCCAAGGCAAGCCAGTGGGTCATTAGCAGGACCTGGGCCAGAGGGTGATGGCCAGATCTGTGTCTAGGGGCTGAGAGTGAAGTCGGGGAAGGAGCTTGCAGTTTCTAATGTGCTGCTGGGATTCACATCCGCCTTAGACCAACATTGTGCCTGTTCAGGGAATCACATTCTTTTTCCTGTCTTACCCTCCGGTCCCAGCAGGCAGGTACAGCTGGCCAGCTTGGCTCTAACCAAGCTTCACCACCTGCCCACCTCACTGGCCCAACAGCCTTAGAGAGAGTCCCTTTGGGCCAGTCCCCAGATGTCACTCAGATTTCCTTGGCCTCATTTGGTACCAAGGGAGCTGGGAGTCTCTTTTCAATTTGTTTGTTCTAGGAGAAGAGTGAGGGGTCCCATGGAGGCAGATGACATATTCCTCTAGGACTGGCCTGACTGTGTGCTCAAATAAAAACACATAAGCAACTTGGTCTTCTTTTGAGCTCATCTAAACCCATCTAGCTGGTGTGGACACTCCTATTCCAGTGCTGGCATCTGTAGTTTAGTGGGGTCATTCTCTGGGGTGTCCAGCAAAAGCATCATGGCCCGGACCTGTGGGTCTTTCAGGTCTCTATCTCTATTTAGTGCTCAAGGAAACAGCAAACACTGGCTGAGTAAGGCTTAGGTGGGATTCATGTATTCATTCAACAAACACCCTTGAGCTCCTTTAGCTCATGGGCCAGTGGAGGGGTATCATGGCCGGCGGAGAGGTATCAGTGATAGAGCAGATGATGCCTTGCCCTTGCAGAGATACATTCCAGTGGGGAAATCAGGCAGCTAAGCAAAAGCAAAATAACTAGCTATATTACATGCTGTGGTAGAGGTAATAGGTGATATAAAAGGAACAAATGCAGCAGGGTAAGGTGGAGCAGGGATGAGGAGCAGGGGGACAAGTTGCAGAATTGAGGTGGTGGTGAGGGAGGCGGCCTTGTGGGTGTCCGGGGAGGAGCATGTCAAGGAGAGGATACAGCAAGTGCAAAGGCCCTGGGGCAGGGAAGTGCTGGTGTGTTCCAGGAACAGCTAGGAGACCATTGCGGTTGGAGCAGAAGGAAAGAGGTGGAGACATAGGAGAGGAGGTCAGAGAGGTAGGAGGGATGGGGGCAGATGCTACTCATTCAACCATGGGAAGGACTCAGCTTTTTGTTTTCTTTTGAGACAAGGTCTTGTCCTGTCACCCAGGCTGGAGAGTAGTGGTGCGATCATGACTCACTGAAGCCTGGACCTCCTAGGCTCAATCCATCCTCCCATCTCAACCCATCCTCCCTGCCTGTAGCTGGGACTGCAGGCATACACCA
>PVKP010044417.1:0-16739 GCA_004027715.1 Plecturocebus donacophilus | reverse complement strand
AGTTTCTTATTATCCACCTTCTGAAGCCTGATTCTGTGAGTTCATCACACTCATCCTCCATCAAGCCTTGTTCTCTTGCTGATGAGGAGCTGTGATCCCCTGTAGGAGGAGAGGCATTCTGATTTTGGGTGTTCTCAGCCTTTTTGCACTGGTTTCTTCCCATTTTTGTGGATTTATCCACCTGTCGTCTTTGTAATTGTGGACTTTCAGATTGGGTCTCTCAGTGGACGTCCGGCTTGTTGGTGATGAAGTTTTTTCTGTTTCTTAGTTTTCCTTCGGGGAAGGAAAACTTCCCACAGAGCTGGGCCTTCCCGGGTTCAGCTGCGCTTGCTGTGAAACTCAGTCCTCAGCGCTTCCAATTGCTGTTCTCCTTGTGGGGATTGGACCAGCCGAGCCCGACTAAAAGGGCAGTCAGTCCCGTATACTCTGCACCGAGAAGTGCTGCGCCGGGGCGCCAGCAAAACAGCCGCGCCGGCCAAAAGAGTTGCGCTGGCGACCCGTGTGGCTCCTTCGCCGGGAATCTCCCAGTTTGTGGGCATCAAAAATTCGTTTGCAATTGTGGCATCCACTCGCTCTCTGCGCTTTCACTGGGAGCTACAATCCTGAGCTGCTGCTACGTGGCCATCTTGGATCTCTCTCCGTTTGGTGATGAAGTTTTTTCTGTTTCTTTTTCCTTTGGCGGATGCCCATTCCCCACAGAACCGGACCTTCCCGGGTTCGCTGTGCTTGCTGTGAAACTCTCAGTCCTCAGCGCTTCCAATTGCTGTTTTCCTTGTGAGGATGGGACCAGCCAAGCCCGTCTGTCCGTGTACTCCGCACCGGGAAGCGCCGTGCTGGGGCACCGGCAAAACAGCCGCGCCGGCCAAAAGAGTTGCGCTGGCGACCTGTGTGGCTCCTCTGCCGGGAATCTCCCAGTCTGTGGGCAACAAAAATTTGTCGGAAAGTGTGGCGTCCACTCGTTCTCTGCGCTTTCACTGGGAGCTACAGTCCTGAGCTGTTGCTAATCGGCCATCTCGGATCTCTCTTCTTAATTTCTTTATATATAGAATGGGAGAAGTAGTTTTACCTATCTCATAGAGTTATTTAGAAGACTAAATTAATACATTTTTAAAATGCTTAGAAGAGTCTTTGATTACTGGTTTGCTTACTTTGCTTAGTTCATATGTTGATCATTATTAATATTTACTGCATTAACAGAATAATAAAGAAATTCTATAAAAAATGAGAATAGATCAAATGAAAATACATTGGGTTTTTCTTACAATTTTAAGGTTTAAAAGATGGTTTTGTTATAAATTAATATATAAAGATCAAGGAGAAGTTTATTCTCTAAATAGAATGACATTGTATGTTTGGAAGATTTTTGCCTTCTTTATAATTATTGATGACCCCGCTTAAAATACCTTAATCAAGTAGGAGTTTTTCCTCCCAAATAATAGGAAGTCTAGAGTTAAGTAGAAATCTAGATTGGGTCGTTCTTCTCTGCTATCATTAGCATGTTCATGTTTGTGCCTCTTAGTTTTAAGCTGGCTACTCTACTTTCAGGCATCAGGATTGTGTTTTTGTGAAAAGGAAAAGGGAAGGGCAAAATGTGAAGGTATTCATACATTGTTGGTGGGAGTGAAAAGGATATGGATGCTTTGGAAAAGAGTCTGGAAGTTCCTTAAAAAGTTAAACGAAGAGTTTACTCAGCAGTTCACTCCTAGGAATGTATCCAAGAGAAAGAGAAATGAAAACATCCATTCATACAAACATAAACCAATTCAAGTGTTTGTGAATTGGATTCATTCACAAATGTTCATAGCATCAGCATGCGTAAGAGTCAAAAAGTGAAAAGAAAATGCAAATGTCTATCAACTGATGAATGGATAGTATCTTAATGATAAAATATTATTAGATCATAAAAAGAAATAAAATACTGCTACATGCTATAACATGAATCATCCCTGAAGACGTTATGCAAAGTGATAAAGGATGGTGACAAAAGATCATATATTGCATGATTCCATTTATTTGAAATATCCACAATAGACAAATCTAGAGACACAAAGTAGATTAGTGGTTGCCCAACGCTGAAGTGGGGATTAAGAGAGTATGGGAAATGACTGCTAATGGATATAGAGTTTCTTTTTGGGTTGATAAAAATATTTTAAAATTGGTTGTGGTTATAGTGGTATAACTGTGAATATATTAAAAACCATTGATTTGTATACTTTAAATGGGCAAACTGTATGATGTGTTAATTATATCTCAAGAAAGCTGTTAAGCATGTGAAGTGATGTGGCTGCTGAATATATCCCTTTATGTCAGGAAGGCAAAAGCTTTCTCAAAAGCTCACCTAACAGTCTTCTCATCTTGTTTCATTGATCTGAACCTGAATCACATGGTTATTCCTAGCTGGCTAACTGGAAGATGGCAACAGAGAAGGGATGGTTTGTGGATGAATTGGATCCACTAATCAAGAAATTCAACACAGAGAGAATTCACTTTTTAAAAAGCAAATATCACTTATTACCTCCACATCTACTGCCCCTCCCCACCATTATAAAGGAAAACTGATCAATTCAGAAAACTTGAAAAAAGTAAATTAAAAAAGAATAAAAATACAAAAAAATATTTTTCTTTCACTCAGCTTGTACAAGAATGGTTTCTGTTATTTTTTTCTTTTTTAATAGTTTCAACTTTTATTTTAGATCAGGGAGTACATGTGCAAATTTATTACATAGGTTATTGTGTGATGCTGAGGTTTGGGGTACGAATGATTCTGTCATCCAGGTAGTGAGCATAGTACCCAATAGGTAGTTTTTCAGCCCTTACCCACCTCTTTCACTCCCTGCTCTAGTATCTATCCCTGGTGTCTGTCTCCATCTTTATGTCTGTGTGTACCCAATGCTTAGCTCCCACTCATAAGTGAAAACGTGGTATTTGCTTTTCTGTTCCTATGTTAATTTGCTTAGGATAATTAATGGCTGATACAGTTTGGCTCTATGTCCCCACCCAAATCTCATCCTGAATTGTACTTCTGTAATTCCCACGTGTTGTGGGAGGGACCTGGTGGGAGATAATTGAATTATGAGGGTGGTTTCCCACATACTGTTCTCATGGTAGTGAATAAGTCTTACAGGATCTGATGGTTTGATAAAGGGAAACCCTTTCCACTTCATTCTCCTTCTCTCTCTTGCCACCACCATGTGAGACATGTCTTTTACCTTCCACTGTAATTGTGAGGCCTCCCCAGCCATGTGGAACTGTAAGTGCAATAAACCTCTTTCTTTTGTAAATTGCCTAGTCTCAGGTATAATTTTATCAGTGGTGTGAAAATGGACTAATAAAGTAAATTGGTACCAGTAGAGTGAGGCATTGCTGGAAATATACCTGAAAATGTGGGAGCGACTTTGGAACTAGGTAACAGGCAGAGGCTGAAACAGTTTGGAGAGCTCAGAAGAAGAGAGGAAAATGTGGGGAAGTTTGGAACTTCCTAGAGACTTGTTGAATGATTTTGCCCAAAATCCTGATAGAGATATGGACAATAAGGTCCAGGCTGAGGTGGTCTCAGGTGAAGATGAGAAACTTGTAGGGCACTCGAGCAGAGGTGACTTGTTATGTTTTAGCAAAGAGACTGGCAGCATTTTGCCCCTACCCTAGAGATTTGTGGAACTTTGAACTTGAGAGAGATGATTTAGGGTATCTGGTGGAAGAAATTTTAAGCAGCAAAGCCTTCATGAGGTGACTTGGGGCTGGGTGTGCTGGCTCACGCCTGTAATCCCAACACTTTGGGAGGTCAACGTGGATGGATCATGAGGTCAAGAGACTGAGACCATCCTGGCCAACATGGTGAAACCCGATGTCTACTAAAAATACAAAAACTAGCTGGGTGTGGTGGCGTGCACCTATAGTCCTAGCTACTCAGGAGGCTGAGGCAGGAGAATCACTTGAACCTGGGAGGCAGAGGTTGCAGTGAACTGAAATTGGGAGACTGTGCCACTGCACTCCAGCCTGGCAACAGAGTGAGATTCCGTCTCAAAAAAAAAAAAAAAAAGAAAAAGAAAAGCGATGACTTGGGTACTGTTAAAGGCATTTAGTTTTATAAGGGAAGCAGAGCATAAAAGTTTCGAGAATGTGCAGCCTGACAATATGATAGAAAAGGAAAACCCATTTTCTGAGGAGAAATTCAAGCCTTCTGCAGAAGTTTGCATAAGAAACGCATAGCTGAATATTAATCCCCAAGGCAATGGGGAAAATGTCTCCAGGTCATGTCAGAGGTCTTCAGGACAGCTCTTCCCATCACAGACTGAGAGACCTCGGAGAAAATTGTTTCATGGGCTGGTCCCGGAGTCCCCATGCTGTGGTCAGCCTAGAGGTCTTGTATCTCAGCCGCTCCAGCCATGGCTGAAAGGGGCCAACATAGAGCTTTGGTCATGGCTTTGAAAGTGCAAGCCCCAAGCCTTGGCAGCTTCCATGTGGTGTTCAGCCTACAAGTGCACCGAAATCAAGTATTAGGGTTTGGGAACCTCTGCCTAGATTTCAGATGTATGGAAACACTTGGATGCTCAAGCAGAAGTTTGCTGCAGGGGTGGGGCTCTCTTGGAGAACCTCTGCTAGGGCAGTGTGGAAGGGAAATGTGGGGTTGGAGCCCCCAAACAGAGTCCCTACTTAGGTACCACCTAGTGGAGCTTTGAAAAGAGGACCATTGTCCTCTAGACCCCAGAATTGTAGATCCACCCACAGCTTGCACTGTTCACTTGGAAAAACCAAAGACACTCAAAAAAAAAAAAAAAAAAAAGCCAGACCGTGAAAGCAGCTGATGGGAGGCTGTACCCTGCAAAGCCACAGGGGTGGAGCTGCCCAAGACCATGGGGAACCTACCTCTTGCATCAGCATGACCTGGATATAAGACATGGAGTCAGAGGAGATCATTTTAGACCTTTAACATTTCACTGCCCTGCTGGATTTCAGACTTGCATGGGGCCTTTGTTTTGGCCAATTTCTCCCATTTGGAATGGCTGTATTTACCCAATGTCTGTACCACCATTGTATCTAGGAAGTAACTAGCTAGCTTTTGATTTTACAGACTCATAGGTGGAAGGGACTTGTCTCAGATGAGACTTTGGAGTGTGGACTTTTGAATTAATAGTGACATGAGTTAAGACTTTGGGGGACTGTTGGGAAGGCATGATTGGTTTTGAAATGTGAGGACATGAGATTTGGGAGGGAGTCAGGGGTGGAATGATATGGCTTGACTCTGTGTCCTTATCCAAATATCATTCTCTCATAATTCCCATGGGTTGTGGGAGGGAATTATTTTATTGCTGTGTAGTATGAATAGCAATAAATAGGAATCATTACCATGATTCAATTATTTCGTACTGGGAGATAATTCCCTCCCAGTGGGCGATTAATTGAATCATGGGAGTGGTTTCCCTCATACTGTTCTTGTGGTATAAGTCTTATGAATAAGTCTCACAAGATTTGACGGGTTGATAAGGAGAAACTCGTTTTGCTTGATTCTCATTTTCTCTCTTGCTGCTGCCATGTGAGACGTGCCTTTCATCTTCCACCATGATTGTGAGGCCTCTCTAGCCATGTGCAACTGTAAGTCCAGTAAACCTCTTTCTTTTGTAAATTGCCCAGTCTTGGGTATGTCTTTATCAGCAGTGTGAAAACAGACTAACACAATGGCCTCCAACTGCATCCATGTTGCTGCAAAGGATATGATTTCATTCTTTTTTATTGCTGTGTAGTAAGAATAGTTGCTGTTAACATTTGAGTATTTTTTTCCAATGTATTTTTCCTCCCTCCCTCCCTCTCTCTCTCATACCTTCCTCCTTTTCTCCCTTCCTTCCTTTCCTCCTATCCATCAATTAATAGACTAACATGATATCGATAATATCATAGAGTACATACGTTTATATCTTCATTTAAAAGTCAATTTGATATAACCTCAAACTTATAGAAAAGTGGCAAGTATATAACAAAGAACTTTTCTTTTTGGTGAACAGTGTGAGAGCAGGTTGATAGTATGATGCTGCATCACTCCCTTATGTTTTAGTATGCATTTCCAAGACTGCGTATTTTAGTGTTCATTTCAGAGTTGCCTCTGGTTATTCTCCTGCACAACCAGAATGCAACTGTCAACATCAGGAAATCAGCATGAGTACATCACTGTTACTCAGAACCGATTAAACTTTCCCTATTTGTCCTAGCTATATTCTTTACATAGCAAAAGTATCTAGTTTAGAATTACCTGTTGCATTTAGTCATGTTTCTTTAGTCTCCAGTATGGAAGAGTTCCTGAGTCTTTTCTGGGCCATTGTGATTTTGGCATTCTTGAAGATTGCAGGCCAGTTATTTGAAGAATATCCCTTAATTTTGATTTGTCTGGTGTTTCCTCATGATTAGATTCAGTTTGTGCATCTTTTGCAAGAAAACTCACAGAAGTGATACCATACTTTGCTTATGACACGGTGTCATAACTTCATTTTGAAAATAGTTGTACTTTTTGACGGTTTTTCTATTTCTATTCTTTTAGAGAATGATTTTTAATTTCTGAGTAGTGTTTAATCATTTGTATATTCCATAATTTATCTAACCAATTCACAATAGGATATTTTCATCATAGGACAAGTAGCAGGAATGTCAATTTAGCTTTGATTTGTAATTGACTCATTGTTTTTTGAATCATGTTAAATTATGAGCAGTGTCTTAATTATTTTAGCCAAGTAGAAAACTGAAATGACAGAATCTTGGGGAAATCTATTTAGTAAGTATTCTGAAAATTCTGAAGAGAGAGAAGATATTTGTTATGAGGACAGAAGTATTTTTTTTGTACTTTCTCTTTTTTGTTTTTGAGAACTTGCTAAAAATTTAAGCCATTTTAAATATTAGGACTACATATTACTAGCATCACTGACACTTTTTCTTTTTAGCTCCAGGAAAACTGTGGTGCATGTATGCCAATACTAAACTTTTAATATATTAAATAATAACTGTGTGGCTTTTCATGTTATCTTTGTTCTAAGGTGAAAAGACATTCAGTAAGTCTTTTTAAAGAATAGGTCTTTATCTGCTTAGAGTAAGTTCTAAATTGTATGCATACTATTAACTAGGAGAGAAAATTTACACTAAAACATGTTGGATATGAGGTAAAGTATTGGTTAAGATCTTGGACTCTATATTTGAATCTGGGCACCATTGCTTACTATTTGTTTGTTATTGGGCAAATTACTTAATCCTGTTTCAGCCTCAGGATCCTAATCTGTAAAATTTGGCTAATAAAAGTTCCTAGCTTTTTTTTTTTACATTAAGAAGAAATGTAACCTGCTTAGCCAAGCCTTTGTATTTGTAAATGTCCTGTAAATATTCATTGTTCTGTCTCTTTCTTGTACACTGATGTGTCAATGGGACCAACATATTACTTTGTACCTTTTCATGAAATGGGAAGTTCCATAATGATAGCTTGAATTCAATGCCTAGAAAGTGCTAAAGGTGGTTGCCCCTGCTACTTTCCTAAACTTTTATGATGAACTTATAGGCAGTGGGCAAAGACCCCAGTTTTCATGTTGCCTCTGTAAATACTGGACAGGTGGCAACCTTCTTGCTTTCATTATAGTGTTTGCCCACTTGAGATAAATTACCTCTTCTCGGTATCCAAATGGTGTGCCTGCAAGAGATCATTTACCTCAAACAGGGGAGAATGTTATTTCCACTGAAGTGTTAGGATATCAATCATTATGGGAATGGACTAAAGAATTCTTTAGATAGCTGAACTTTTTGATATGACTGGTCCAGACTAAAATTCTCAAGACAGAAACAAATGTGCTGATTTGGATTGAAATATCTGTGAACAAACACAGGAGTAGATGGATATAATTAGAATGTTAACACATTTTGTCACACATTTCCTCTGTAATTACATCTTAATTATCTAGAAGATAGATGACCCAAATATGCCCCTGCTAGTACTACTCAGAACTTTTTTTAAATTGTGTACTTTGAGTTAACTTTCTAGAGGTCATAGCAAGTCTTTCAAGCAAAACTTAGAAGCCTAGGTTGTGTTCAACTTAACATTGAGGTTTCATACTAAGGAAGTTCAAAGTGGGAAGTAAAGATATTGGTATTGATAAACAGTTATTGGTATATATTTAAAAGCTCTGAGGCTTTGTTGAATCTTAAAAAATTATAAAAAGAATCTTGCTACTCCAAGTGTGGTCCATGGGCCAAGAGCATTGGCATCAACTGGGAATGTGTTACGAATGCATAATCCCAAACCCCACTCCAGACCTACACAATCAGAATGTGCATTTTAACAGGATCCTCAGGTGATTCATATGCACAGTAAAGTTTGAGAAGAGACTTAGAGGATTTTATCATTTTGTTACTTTAATTTTTTAAAAATTTAATTAAAAAATTTTGTGTGTGTAGGATTTTGTTACTTATATAATTTCACTTGTATCTGGAATTGAAACAAGCACAATCTGAGTATCGTTTCTGGTGCTTCAGCTGCTAGGTTCTATTTTGGTGAGCCACAATTTAACTTACAGATTTTTTTTTTAAAACTGTGATTTCTTTTTATTATTACTTTCACATTTTCTCATATTTTTTCGAACATTTTCTTATGAAAAATTATAAGCATGCAGAGAAGTTGAAAGAGTGGTACAGTGAACAGATATTTTGTATTTTAAATCAAAATTTTTTTGCCTATCAATTTTTAAGAACAATTTTCAAATGGATAATTCATCCTTGGAAGTGTTCATGACTATGCAAAATCTTACTTTTATGTCTTTTATAGAATATATTTTATAATGCAGCTCCAAAATACAAAATCAAAATAATTTTAGGAACGATGCTTGAACACATTTTATAGTTTATGGCTAATTTCTTGGCAACTTCTAAGAGCCTGAAGCCTTTTTTTTTTTTTAGAAGGTCTAACTAAGTTGGATATCCAGATACTATCTAACAAGGCAACACAGTTATCTTTTCAGGTTTTTGTAAAAGAACAAAAGAAAATATTTTCCTTCAAATCTGTACTAAAATATTACATATATATTGAGAAAAAAACTTTTACCCCTACCTTTTTCTAGAAAAAAATATGATAGCTTATAGGTATTTGTAAAATATGACAACGTAATATTCATTAAAACCTAAGCAAAAATAGTTAGAAGCAAATTCAAGCCAGGAATGACATTGAAAAAGCCACCTATAATGATGCACACACTTGTGTTCACATTTTGGTCTGAGGATTCAGTTGCCAATGATGTCATTAAAAATCAAAATTTAGGAAAAATACAAATGTTCCTTGGGCTAAGAGTAGATAGGAAACTGTTCTGCAGCTCTTAATAAAAAGGAATATCATGTGATAGAATGAACAACATTCTTGGTAGTATCAGACACAGCACTTTTTCTTTTCAACCAAATGTATTGGGATATAATTTACATGCAATAAAATGTGCTCATTTAACTGTAAAATTTGACTAGTTGTGAAAAATGTATACACTAGAATGTATACAAGAAAATGTATAGAACATTCTCTTCATCTGTTTTGGAGTCAATCACCCCTGCTCCTAACCAAGTCTAAGGCAACCACTGTTGTCTTCTCTGTCACTTTAGATTTTTCTGTTCAAGAATTTTATAAATTTCCTAAAAATGGGGTCATATAGTGCAAAGGAGTATAGCTGAACTGCACAGGTGGAGGAACTGTTCTCAAAGACTCTCCTCACTTCTGGCACCACAAATTCAGGGATTTCCAGGGCCACCCTCACTTCAGGCTAGCTGGCTACAAATTAGGGGTCCACATGGACTCCTTTGGGTTAATTTTCTAGAACATCTCATAGAACTCAGGAAAGTGTTATATTTAGGACTACAGTTTTATTATAACAAAAAGAAACAAATTATAATCAGCCAAAGGAAGAGACGCATAGGGTGAAATCTGGGACAGCTCCAAATGCGAAGCTTCTGTTGTCCTTAGGATGTGTTGGTGTATGATGATATGCATAGAGTATGACCAACCCAGGAAGCTCACTGGAGCTTTGATGTTCAGAGTTCTTAATGGAAACTTCATTATATAAGCGTGATTGAATGGATCATGCACCACATTGTTGACCTCAATATCTAACTCTCTTCCTCTTCCTGAAGGTTGGACTGATATCATATGACTCAAAGCCCTAACCCTCTAATCACATGATTGGTCTTTCAGGCATGGCCAGCCCCTATCCAGAGTTAGCATAAAATATCAGATGTTCAACATGAGTCATCTCATTACAAACTATCAGGTGTGGTCCTAGGGGCCCACCACGAATACGGAAAACACTCTAATCACTCCAGAAATGCCAAGGTTTTAGAGGTTATCTCCCAGGAGCTGGGAAAAGGGCCAGACTTCTTCTTAGGTGAAGCCAAATTTCTTACTACCCATACAATATGTATTCTTATATATCTGGATTCATGTACTTAGTGTAATGTTTTTGAGATTCATCTGTATTGCCTGTGACTGTAGTTTGTTCTTTTTCATTGCTGAGTAGTATTTCATTCTATGGTTATACCAAAATTTGTTCATTCATTAACTTATTGGTGGGCATTAGAGTTGTTTCTACTTCAGAGTATTATCAATAAATCTGACGTGAATATTCATGTACATGTCTTTTGCTGGATGTACATTTTATTTCTTTTGAGCAGGTACTCAAAGGGTTGGAATTCTTGGATTATAAGCCTATGTTTTGCCTGAAGAAATGAGCCATGCAATTATCTGAGGGGAAAGGGTGATAGTTAGGGAAAGGACATTCTAAGCAGAGGAAATAGAAGTGCAGAAACCCTAACAAAGGAGTGTGCTTGATATTTTTGGGAATGACAAGGAGGCCCAAGTGGCTGAACTGGAGTCATTAGTGATAGAAAGGTAGGGGAGGATGTCAGGGAGATAGCAAGGGTGGGGGCGAATACCTGCACCTACATTATGCAAATCCTTGTAAACTCTGATAAGAACTTTAGGTTTTATTCTGGATGAGAAGGGATGCCATTGGAAGGTTTTGAGTGGAAGAATGACAAGATCTGATTTAACCTTTTAAAGGATTATCTCTTCTAACTTCTATGAGGAGTTAAAGGTGTAGGTAGTTAAGGGTGCAGTGTTCTAAGGTGAGGAACAATGGTAGCTTGGAATAGTATAACAGCATTGGATGTGGTTATTGGCTAGATTCTGGAAATATTTTGAAGATAGAGCTGATAGGGGTTGCTGATGTATGTTGAATGTGAACTGTGAAAGAAAGATAGGAATCAAGAATGGCATCAAGGCTTTTGTCATGGACAACTGGTAAATTGAAGCAAGAGTTACTGAAATGACGACATTAGAGAAGGAACAAGTAGGAAGAGAAAATCAAGAGTTTTTTGGACATGTTATATCTAAGAAATATATTAGACTAATTAAGTGTCAAGTAGGTGACTGGATATCTGAATTCAGGAAAAACGTCAAAACAGATAAAATTGTAGGTGCCCTCAGTATAAGTGGTATTTAAAGTCGTGCTATTGGATGAAGTCTTGTAGGGTAGTGATTTTAACCCTGGTTGTACATTAGAATTACCTGTGGAGCTTTTTAAAAATACTGAAGGCTGCATTCCACCCAGATTTTGCCTGGGGTGGGACATAACTGCTTTGGGGAGTGAGTATAGCTAGAAGATCTCTGAGGACTTGTGGACCTTTCAACATTTAGAGGTTAGGAAATGAGGAGGGTAGCAAAAGATTCTGAAGAATAGCCAGTGAGTTGGTCAGTGAACCCTCATGGTAACCTATAAGCCAAATAAAGTGTTTCGCAAGTAGGAGTGTAATTAATCATGTGGAATGCTGCTGCTAAGATGAATATGATGAGGATTGAGGAATCACTCCAAATTTGGCAAGATGGAGATAACTGATGACCTTGATGGGACTCTATTTTGGTGGAGTAGTTGAGACAAAGTCCGACTGCAGTCTGTTAAAAAGAAACTGAGTCATGTTAAAGACAGTTTTTATATAAAGGCAAGCAGGCACATTGAGTTGAAGCAGGAGCAATATTTAGGGGTGAAGGGAGGTTTTTATTTTAAGATGAGAGGTAATTCAATGTGTTTATGCGGTAAGGGGAATGATTCAGTGGAAGAAAGAAAAACAATCTTGATACATGAGGGAAGGCACAGCTGTAGATATAAAGTCTCTGAGCTGATGAAAGGGATGGGGTCCAGTGCACAAAAATGGGGAGGAAGGTTGGCACAAACAGTTCAGGCATTGTAACAGGAGGAAAGGCAGAGTATATGGGTACAGATGCAGGTAGATTGGTAGATTTGGTAGTAGATGTAGGTGAGAATTCTTTTCTGCTTGCTACTATTTAGTGAAATAAGCAAGACTATCAATGGAGGAAGGAGATGGAGGAAGGAGAGAAGATATTAGTTATTTGAGGAGGAGAGGAGAAAGTGAGAAATACTCATTCAGGTGAGTGGGAGAGTAAGTTCATTAGATGATTAGCTGCTTCAGTGTCAAGGCATTGGAGGTTGTTTTATTTAATCATGGTGGGGTTTTGCCAAGTAAATATAATGGAAATAAAGCAGCAAGGAAATTGAAAGTATTTGCAAGAGAATAGTTATAATTGTCAGGAGAAAATTCTCCATAGGTCTTGTGTTTCTGCATGTCTTGTGAGCAGAGGCACTGACAACTTTCTTATTTATTTGTAAGCCATCTTTTCAAGGAAGTTTATGTAGCAAACAGCCTTGGAAAATATGCTAACTCCCTCCGGAGCAGATGATATGCTTATTTACTTTCCAGTATAATAAAAAAAAATGTTTCCCTTGGGAAAAGATCTGGCAGGTTTGTTTTCAGCTCATTATAAAAGATTTGGGCTTCTGAAGTTCTGGATTCCTCAGCTATGACACAAACCCACTACCTGCAAGGCATTAGCCTAGGTCATTGTGTGTCACCTCCATGGGACTTGGGGAGTAAGAGGAACTGTAGTGCATATGAAGCTCCAGCAGCTTCCAGTGCCAGAAGTGTTAAAGTCCCTTGTCTCTCACTGAGGAGTCTTGCATCTTTTGCCAATGTTCATGAAATTTGTTAAGTTGAAAGCCAGCAAGCATTGCATCTGCAAATCTCTCTCTGACTCTGACCTCCTCTTCTGTGTACCACGTTAAAGGACTCTTCTAATTATGTTGGGTCTACTTGAATAATCTAGGTTAATCTTTTTATTTTAAAGTCCACTGATTAGCAACCTTCATTCCATCTACAACCTTAATTCTCTCTTGCTAGGTAACATAACACAGTCAGAGGTTCCAGGGATTAGGATGTGGACATCTTTAGCGAGGTCATTATTTTTCTTACCACAGCATACATAGTTAAAAAAAATTACAGAGTACGTTAGTGAAGACATTTACAGATCACTGTTCTGCCTTTGGTATTTGACATTGCTGATCACTTCTTCCAGATCCTTTTGATGTCCATGACATCACTCCTGTTTCTCCTCCTTTCATGTCCTTTTTGGGCCTTTTCATGCAATGTGTGTGTGCCCTATGGGTCCTGTCTTGCCCGCCCGCCCTTCCTTCCTTCCTTCCTTCCTTCCTTCCTTCCTTCCTTCCTTCCTTCCTTCCTTCCTTCCTTCCTTCCTTCCTTCCTTCCTTTCTCTTTCTCGCTCTCTTTCTTTCTCTTCTCTCTCTCTCTTTCTCTTTCTTTCTCTTCTTTTCTCTTGTCTTCTTTTTCTGTGTTTCTCTTCTCTTCTTTTCTCTTTTTCTCCCTTTCTCTTTCTTTCTTTTCTTTTCTCTTTGGAGTAGGATTTTAACTATGGGTCTTTTCTTAGCTATTTAAAAAAAAAATTTATTTTTAGTAGAGATGGGGTTTCTCCATGTTGCCCAGGCTGGTCTTGAACTCCTGAGCTTAAGCAGTGGACCCACCGTGGCCTCCCAAAGTGCTAGGGTTACAAGGGTGAGCCACTGTGCTCAGACGCTTAGCCATGTTTTTATTCCCAAGAAGTCCCATGTATAGCCAGGGCTTTATTTACCGTCTACGTGCTGCTGGCTCCCAAATGTTATCTGTAACCTAAACCTCATTCCTGAACTGAAAGCCTGTATACCTAGCTTCCTATGAGTTTCCTAAAAAAACCCCTAAAATTTAGCATATTCAAAATTTTACCCACTTTCTTAGTCCCAAAACTTCCTTCTGAAAACTATTTTTGTAATTGGCATGACCATCTGCCAAATAGTACCTAAAATAGAAACCTGACAATCACTGTAACATACTTTTATTCTTACTCTTATTCTCTATATTCTACATTTTTATTGGATTATTTTTTATCCCAGCCCCATTGCTGTTGTCTTAGCTCATTATTTTTTGCATGTTACTAACCTGCTAATGGGTGTCCACAATTCCCCTCTTAGACTGTCCCACCCTTTCTCCCTGTCTCCCAGCCTTCCTTTATTTAGCAAAGAGATCATTTGAAGGAGGGTTATTGAAATAAGAAAGAAGTAGTGTCGGTATATTGTAGAACATTATAAAACACATAAGAGTATGTAAGGAAGTAAATTTAAACCTTAGGTAGTCTCCCTATTAGAGAATATGATTAATATTTAATGAATTAGTATTTATATCGAGTTTTTTGATATTTCAATGTAATTGGGTCATTCTATAGATACACTATTTTAATTATTCTTTCCCCCTCACTTATTATTTTAAATGGCTATAATAATGGTATCATTTCATGGAATTATTATGATGGTTAAGTTGGTTAATACATGTAAGTAGTGCTTGATCTGTCACATATCTTTATCCTCAATATCAGCAGCAGTATTGTTCCTTGTTTCTTACTGCATGAATTAATGCTTTAGCTACATAAACAACACCCTTCATGACCTGATTCTCATCTATTTGTATAGTCTCAACTCCCAGTGCTGTCAATAATAAACCTTCAATTTAAGCAAACGTAACTGCGTATTGTTCTTCAGATGTGAGATGCTCTCTTATGTCTCCAAACATATGAGAAAGAACTTTTCCTGTCACTAAACGTTAAAAGGAATTTATTACATAGATTATCATATTGGAAATATTGAATAACATTGCAGTTTCTATCTTTAAAAGCGATTTCGTAGAAGATGCAGAAGTTTTTTTCTTGTCAGTGTTATACTTATTTTCAGTAAAACTGAGAGCATAATATTAATATGGTCCTTCTCTGACTGAAGTAGTCCAGGTATGTAGCTTTCTTGTTAATTTAAGTTGACAGAGAGAGAGGCTCAAGAATATAGATTTATGATTGGGTAGTCTATTCCTTAGATAAGGTATCTTTTAACCTGTGGTTCATAGACCTCTTATCAAAAGAGTCTGTGAGTAGAATTCAGGAGGGCTGGGGGAATGGTCTGTGGACTTGGGTGGAAAAAAAACTTATATCTTGTTTCACTATCTGCTAACAGAGTTTTGATATTCCTTCAGTTATAAATGGTAGCGATAGGCCATGATAATATTAGCAGCATAGTGACTTTGCTACTAATAGAAGTCACAGATATTTTTATATTATAACAGTTACTGCAGCTATCTCATGTGTAGTTGATGCTCATCTTAACTAATCAGTAATCATGAAAGTCATCACTTACATGGCAAGTAATCATAGTCTCCCCTGTACCAATAGATGTTGGTACAGTACAGCTGGCCAAGTGAAAGGACAACTCTGCACTTAGTTGTTCATCCATCAAAATGAAGTTCTGTGTACTTTATGATGCTTTTCAGCATTCTCTAAATATAAAATTCTCTGTTATTTTCTTTGAAAGAGCAGCCTTAAGCACTTGGAAAGACTTCAGAACTCCTTCAAAAGAGTTACTGAAGTTACTTCTATATAAATAGCATAAAATTTGAACCATGGATTTCATAGTTTTTTGAATATGTCGACCTAGCCAAAGATGAACTCATTGAGTTTAGGACAAAAAACTTGCTACACTAGGTTTTGGATTTAAAAGCCTTGGAGAATTCTGGTATTTTTTGTGAGAAGCCCTCCCTATGTTGTAAAACAAACTATCAAAGCTTTAATTATATTTGTAGCAGTAAATACTGTATTTATGAATCAGGACTTTTATCACTTTTAAATATATAAAAAACTTGATGTCCAGCATGACATGTGTGATGCCTTGTTGAAGACTGCCCGAAAAGTTCAATGTTCTCATTTGGTTTATGTAGAAACTTTCACTATGCTATGCCTTTTAAAAAACTATCTATATTTTAAATGTACTGTCTTATACTTAATGGATTAATAATCAAATTTTAAATATTTTGAAAACTGTATTTCAGAAAAATTTGTTTCCTTTGTAATCCCACATTTATTGATTTATGGATTTAAAATGATTACTCTGAGAAAGGGAACCACTACCAAAGGTATCTACAGCACAAATATATCATTTGTCTAAAATGTCTAAAATGATAACAAAAGTATCATTTGTCTAAATCAAAATACGTTTCTGAATATTCTTATTTGGGAGCATTTGTATAATAATAATACAATATAAATAGGAGTTACTGATTCTTTTTTTTTTTTTTCTTGGAATAAAAAGAATAAAAGAGAGAAAGAAAGAGGAAGAGATTTTAGAAAAAGAGAAAAGGAGAAAGAAAGAAACAGCAAAAGGAAGAAAAAAAGAATGAAAGAGAGAAAGAAAGAGGAAGAGATTTTAGAAAAGGAGAGAGAAAGAAACAGCAAAAGAAAGAAAGGATAAAAAAGAATGAAAGAGAGAAAGAAAGAGGAAGAGAAAGAGGGAGAGAGGACGGGATTC
>PVKP010044416.1:0-16740 GCA_004027715.1 Plecturocebus donacophilus | reverse complement strand
TCTTTCTCTCGCCTATTAAACTTCCACTTTTTTTTTTTTTTTTTTTTTGAGATGGAGGTTCTCTCTGTTGCCCAGGCTGGGGTGCAATGGTGCAATCTCAGCTCACTGCAACCTCTGCCTCCTGGGTTCAAGTGATTCTCCTGCCTTAGCCTCCTGAGTGGCTGGGATCACAGGCATGTGCCACTGTGCCCGGCTAATTTTATATTTTTAGTAGAGATGGGATTTCTCCATGTTGGTCAGGCTGGTCTCAAACTCCTGACCTCAGGTGAACTGCCCGCCTAGGCCTCCCAAAGTATTGGAATTATAGGGGTGAGCCACCGCACCCAGCCTAAACCTCTACTCTTAAACTCATCCTTTGTGTGTTCGTGTCCTTGATTTCCTTGGCATGAGGCAATGACATTTAGGTATTTACCCCAGACAAAGACACTGCTTCAATAGGCCTTGGTGAGCCTATGACAGACAAGGCACAGTTCCTGTCCTCAGGGAGCTTACAGTCTCATGAGGTCAAGAGACAAGTGAGAGATCATTTCTGTGCATCACAGGAAGAGCTGCCATGAGAAACAGTTGGGGTGCTTTGAGTTGCAGTGTCATCACTGAACTCAATTATATGGGTTGGAGTTGGCCTCTCGGATGATGTAATGACTTTGATTCTCCAGAGAAAAGTGAGGTTTCATCAGAAAAATTTCATATTGACCCCAGTAGACTGAGGATCTGACAAGTGCCAAGGTCCTGGGGTATAAAGGAGCAAGCCTCTTTCAAGAAGAGGCACGGAGTATTGAGATGAAGAGGGGGAGTGGGGAAGAGGCTGGGTGGGAAGAAGCAGCCAGGTCCCTGTACACCTGGAAATGGGCTCATTCCTAAGACGTCAGGGAGCCAACAACTCATTTTAAGCAGGGGAGCGATGGTCTCAAATTCAGACCTTGAAAAGATCCTTCAGGCTGGATTCTAGATACTGGATTGGAAAGAAGCAGGCTTAGAAACCAGGAGCTGTCTGTGTCGGCAATCCAGGCATGAGATGATGGAGGGCTAAGTGAAGGTCACAGCCCTGGGGGTGGAGAGAGCTGCTCAGAGTCGAGAAGTATTAAGTTGATAAGAGTTCAAGATTGCTTTGATTTAGGGAAGGAATAAGGGAAGGGAAGAAGTCAAGAGTGATGGCCAGGGGATTTACAGAGCCTTGTGTTTTCTGGTTCCAGCATAAAAATGTTGTACTGATTAAGAAAATAAATAGGGTGTTATAGAATTGGAATGTTAATGTAAATTGGATGCGCATCCTTTCTGGCAATGCCTCTGTACTCCGGTACATGGTTATTTAGTTCCAGTAAAGCTTTGTGCTTTGGTTCTCTCTGGCCTCCCTTTCCTGTACTTTCTTCTCTGTTTTGGACCTATTTCCACTTTCCAAAGCCTAAGGCCCTTTAGAGTCTCTGCCTTGTTCGTGCTCCCCAAGAGGAAAGTCAGCAAGCTGCTGTATCCAGGGGTTAAAGCCAGGAATTTGCAGCCATATGGCCTGGGTTCACAGCTCAGGTTAAGTTGAGGAGCGAAGATGTAATGATCCCTCAACAATGGGCTAGGCACCCTTTCTAAGCCTGCCTTTTTCCAATCCAGTATCTAGAATCCAGCTTGAAGGATCTTTTCAAAGTTGCAGTTTGATACTGTTGCTTCTCTGCTGAACCTGGCCTGTGAACCTCAGGTTAGCAGTTAATAGCCATGTAGCCTTTGGAAATTACCTAACCTCTTGAGCCCAGCTGGCTTCACTTTAAAATGGGGTTTGAAATGGTCTCTCCCTCACTTGGTATTGTGAATATTACATGACTCACCCCAAGAAGGGTGTTTAGCCCATGGTGAGGGATCAATACATGTTAGCTATCATGTTGACATTCCACACAAGCTTCACTTTCCCTTGTCCCTGTTTTGCAAACTCATATTCCCAAAGTTGCTATTTCCTCCTGTTACAACTCCCATTCCTTGACATGTACCTGCCAGGGATCTGAGAAACTATTTGCTGTATGTAAAACTGATATTAGCTGATTCAGGAATTTTTCAATTTAAAAATAGAATTTGGGGATCAGGTGCAGTGGCTCATGCCTGTAACCCCAGCACTTTGGGAGGCTGAGGTGGGAGAATTGGTTGAGCCAGGATTTCGAGACCAGCCTGGGCAACATAGTGAGATGCTGTCTCTGCAAAAAATAAAAAAATTAGCTGGGCACAATGGTGCATGCCTGTGGTCCCAACTATATGGGAAGCTGAGGTGGGAGGATCGTTTAAGCCCAGGAGTTCGAGGCTGCAGTGAGCTATGATCATGCCACTGCACTCCAGCCTGAGCGACAGAGTGAGATCCTGACACACATACACACACACACACACACACACACACACACAAATTTTGGAGAGGAGGAAGTACTGTTTTGCCCTCATTCCCTTGAGGCAGTGAGAAGGTAACAGCCCCTCTGTGCCTAAATGGAAAGTGTCTTGAGTGCATAATGCCAAGACCCATATGGCAGGTTTCTTATGTTACAATTTCTACAGAATCCCATTTATACATCTAACAATTATTTGTTAGGCATTTTTACACAGCCTGACACCTGGACTCAACCTTCATGTAACCCCTATATTTGTATATATTGCCCAGGAAAATTGAGAGAATTATTTCTAGAACAGGAGGACATTTTCTCCAACCAACAGGTTCTGAAATTGCTTGGTAAAACTTTTAAATAATGAAACACAGACACACCAAAAAACAAACAAACAAACAAAGCCAAAACTCATACAAAACCTTTGAGAGTACTAGTGCTTTCATTTTCCAAAATATAGTCAATTATTGTTATTTGAGGTAACTGCAATCTATAAAAGTCACTACAAACACTGAACTAGGGAACACTGAACCATTGCTCCTAGGAGAAGCATGGGCTTAGGTTCCTGTGAGCCTCTGGTCACACGTTAACCAATCAATACATCAGTCACCTTATACGTCAATCACCTTATGTTTCTGTTTAAATACGCTTCATTAAACATATAATGTTGACTTATTAACACTGAGCTCCAGCCAACAGCATCCTAACACATGCTTGCAAAAGGTTTATCTAACATACATATTCTCTTGATAATGCATATCATAGCTTTCTTGTTCTTAGGAACACTAGACTTCCATCACCTGTTGTATTAGTTCATTCTTGCACAGCTATAAAGACATACTTCAGACTGGGTAATTTTTAAGGAAAAGAGTTTTAATTGGGCTCGTGGTTCTGCAGGCTGTACAGGCTTCTGGGGAGGCCTCAGGAAACTAACAATACAGGGGAAGGGGAAGCAAACACATCTTACATGGTGGGAGCAGGAGGAGGAGAGCATGGGGAGGTGTCATACATGTTTAAACAACCAGATCTTGTGAGAACTCATTCACTATCATGAAACCAGCAAGGGGGAAGTTCACCCCCATGATCTAATCACCTCTCACCAGGTCCCTCTTTCAACACTGGGGATTATAATTCGACATGGCAG
This sequence comes from Plecturocebus donacophilus, assembly GCA_004027715.1. Classification (NCBI taxonomy): domain Eukaryota; kingdom Metazoa; phylum Chordata; class Mammalia; order Primates; family Pitheciidae; genus Plecturocebus; species Plecturocebus donacophilus. The sequence continues at coordinate 13,248 of PVKP010044416.1, read as the reverse complement.
GCACACAAATTCAAACCATATCAACATGACCCTTAGGGACTATATTAAATGGCAAAATTACACGAAGTGCAGGAATGTGGAAAACATGACACTAAGTAATCTCTGAAGAGGATACTTGCTCACAGCCTGAAAGCTGGAACGGGAAGATAGAGTGTAGCCTCCTGTACCTCAGCTGGGATGCTTACATATGATGACCCAAGTTTTTTGCTGCTTTGTGCATGTCCATAAATGATTGCAAACAGGCTGCAGGTATTGGTTTTGCAGTGACAAATTTTAAAGAGTAGGTGAATTGGTAAATATGGAACTCACAAATAATGAAGATAGACTAGACTTTCATACATGTCTTATCTCCCCGCAGTTTAAGTATTTGTGTCTCACTTCATGGCTTTATAAATTAGGGAATAGTGAGTAGGTTGCTCAGTTATGTATCAGGGACTAGAATTTAGTAGACCTCCTTGACTGGTGGGAGGACGGCTCCGACGAACTGGGAGATGGGAGCCAGGCTGACCAAATTGCACCTTTACCAAACGAAGCCCATGGATACTCATGCTTTTCAGAGTTTGCCTCTTCATCGATTCCCATAACTTGATTGCTTCCCACTGTTGTATGGTAGAAGAGTTATGTGCAAACGAGTTCTGTCTTGGTACATAAGTGCTTTGCTTATTCCTGTGTCTGTTTCCTAAAGAACATATTTTTCTTTCTTTTTTTAAATTATACTTTAAGTTCTGGGATACATGTGTAGAACGTGCAGGTTTATTTCATAGATATACACGTGCCATGGTGGTTTTCTACATCCATCAACTCATCATCTACATTAGGTATTTCTCCTAATGTTATCCCTACCCAATCCTCCCACCCCCTGCCATCTCTCTCCTAGCACCCCTACCCCCTAACAGGCCCTATTGTGTGATGTTCCCCTCCCTGTGTCCATGTGTTCTCATTGTTCAATACCCACTTATGAATGGGAACATGTGGTGTTTGGTTTTCTGTTCTTGTGTCAGCTTGCTGAGGATGATGGTTTCCAACTTCATCCATGTTCCTGCAAAGGACATGAACTCATCCTTTTTTATGGCTGCATAGTATTCCGTGGTGAGTATGTGCCACATTTTCTTTATGCAGTCTATGACTGATGGGCATTTGGGTGGTTCCAAGTCTTTGCTATTGTGTACAGTGCCACAATAAACATACTTGTGCATGTGTCTTTATAATAGAATGATTTATAATCCTTTGGGTATATATCCCGTAATGGGATTGCTGGGTCAAATGGTATTTCTAGTTCTAGGTCCTTGAGGAATCACCACACTGTCTTCCACAATGGTTGAACTAGTTTACACTCCCACCAACAGTGTAAAATTGTTCCTATTTCTCCACATCCTCTCCAGCATCTGTTGTCTCCTGATTTTTTAATGATTGCCATTCTAACTGGCATGAGATGGAATCTCAATGTGGTTTTGATTTGCATTTCTCTAATGACCAGTGATGATGAGCTTTTTTTCATATGTTTGTTGGCTGCATAAATGTCTTCTTTTGAAAAGCGTCTGTTCATATCCTTAAGAACAGAGTTTTCATTTACCAGCTCACCTTCACCTGGGCTCTGGACAGTACTTGCAGAGAAAAAAGTCCTGAATTCACTATTCAACCTCCTATCAGTGGCTTGTAAACCTGGAAACCTGCTTTATCTTAATCGCGTGATAACAACTGGCAAGGGCAGTGACATGAAGATAAGGCTGGGTCCATCTCGCTTCCTGTCAACAGGCCTAGCACCTTGTTCATTTTTATTTGTGAATAAGCGACCCCATCAATTCTCTCTTGCTGAGTTCCTGGTGGCAGCCTGTGTGGAGTGGTAGGGACTGTGAATCACTCACGCTCAGGTCTGAAGACAGTGGAATTTTATAACTTTTGCTTTGTTTTGTTTAAATGGAGCCATTTGCCATAAGATAAATCTACCTTTAAAGTCAGAAAAACAACTCCTATAAAGAACTGCCTTCCGGATGTGACTGCTGGGTGAGAGGCGACCTGATAGGGATTGGGAGAATTGCTTATTTGGAGGAAAATGAGGTGGGAATGGGGAGAGGGAGGCAGTCTTCTACCACTCTCGTAGAGTGGGAATGCTAGCAGACATCTAATTGGTGTTAAATGTAAGAGCATAACAAAAATGGCTAAAATTACCAAAGGGAAAATGGAGGAGGAAGGAGACATCTGGTCATCCTAATCAACCTTCGAGATTGGCTAATCTAGATCCTGGAATCCAAATCATTCGAGAAACACAAGCCCAGTCTCCTTTCCACAAACATTACTTGGGTGATTGCCCACTCTCATGAATTCTCCACTAGCTGGGGAGAGGGCCAAAGCATTTGTTTATTTCCTCATTCTGACTTATCTTCTTTATTCTGCACTTGCTAGTCCAAATAATGCCATTTAAAAATTACAGACATTGAGGGCAATAAAAAAAAAAAAACCCAGCCCTTGTTTCCAAAAGTGCTGATCACCTTCCAGGAAGGAGCAATAAATCCAAGGGACAGCAGCAAGATGAATAATAATTTTGGGGAGGTTATGGTACTCCAAAGTATCATTTCTATTTTGCACTGTGATTATCTCACTATAATCATACCCCTGTGTTACATTCTTGCTCATAATAAAAGTCCACATATTGGAGAGGAAAAGCTTTTTCTTTTAAAGCATTTTCAGCAAGGATTAGAAGTTTTTTCAAATGCAAGCCATGGCAACCCTAACAGAAGACCAATTGATACACGTTTGCATTCAACAATTTGAGAGGAAGTTAATTGTAATGAAGGGGGAAAAGTCAGAAATCTGCTACATGCTGCCATCTCCATAATTAAACAATAAAACTACTATATCATTTCGCACAGACATTGTAAATACTAAATTAAGAAGCCCCGATGAAATGTCAGAGCATTTTCTTATGAGTTTATATCAGCCATACGATCATCACATTGATTCTGCATGCCAATGAGATAACATTCCACTGTGTTTATTTTTCTCCCAATTGCCTTCCGGAAAGTAATAAAATTAAATCCAATATGATATTAAATGTAAACATGCATGGTTATTATATGTAAATACCCATTTTAAACTCTCTCTTTTTGGTATTTTCTGAGCATAATGTTGTCAAGCAACAGTAATATTCCATTCCCCCACATGGCTTACCGTTACTTTGAGGATGTAGAGAAAAAACTCCCTTTGTAATTCTGCTTGGCATTTATTTCATGATTTGTGGCAAAGAAAATACTGGGAAAAAAACCCCTCTACTTTTAAAAGTTACTGAGCTAAGAGTTTAGAAGCCATTAAAGTTTGATTTCTAATGTTCACACCTTGAATGGGTGTCTGCAGAGCATTTCTTTAGACTGCTTGACTTCTTCTGATGTTAGTTTTATTTTCTCGTTTTTAAATCTGGCACTTTATGCTAACTGGATGAATAAAACAAATGCACTCATCTAACCATGAATTGAAATGTCCAGCTAAGACTCTATTCTTACAATTCAGACACTAAATAAGATCTTTCATACTATATGAAATGCTTAAATTTGCAGAAAACTAGGCTTTTTATCAGGATGAAATGACCAGTCATTGTAGCTAAATCAGGTGGGCCTGATAAAACAGTCTGGCCCTGAAGGGACCTGCAAATGGGTCAGATGTGGTAGCCCCAAATGGAAGCACAGGAGCCCCCAAAGGAATACAGCAAAGGGAATCACAGGATTAGCAGAAAGAAGGGTATCCAATACAAGCCCATTACTTTGAAGATGTGGTGGAGGCCTGGAGGAATTGAGAGGTTTACTGTCATGACTCAACTTCCTCCTACCTCCCTGTAGCATCTTCTGCTGCAGAACATCTGCATCTTTGCACATATTTTTCCGTCCATCCACAATGTGTCTCTGCTAATCAGAACCGTTCAGTTTCTCTCTCTGGCCTGTGTGTTTCTGTCTTTAGCAGAATTCTTAACACATAGAATTCCTGAAAATTATTTTGTGAAGGGATGCTTAAGCTCACAGTTAATAAGGAACAGATCTGAGATCATAACCTACATTTATTTGTGTGTGTGCTTTTTCCACTTTCATACTTCAGGCTTCTTCCTTTTTACACAATCTATACTGACGCTTATAATTTCACCTTTGCCTGGGGACGCTGAACAGAAACAAAAGATGAAATGTACGATTGGATTCGGTTTTCCCATAAAGCAAACTGGCTCTTCTCTTTTCCCCCAGTGAGATATTTTCATAGTTTTTTCCCCTTAATGGAAATACTACTGACCATTGTTTGGATAAAAGCCACTGTCATACTTCCATGGGTGGGTCTACCAAACACTTCAATAAGTAGACTTGAAAGGAAATTTTCCTTTTGCCAAATGGTTGTTTGAGCCACATAATACCATAACCAGTAGACAGGGTGATCCATTTTTCTCCTAAATTTAACTACATATTAGGCTGAAATCATAGATCTCCTTGGAGTCTTGTTAAATGTTTAGACAATGGTATGAATCAATATGAATCCATGCCTCCTCCCTCCCCCGAATAACAATAGACCCTGCTAAGTTCTTGCCTCTTTTGCCTTTTGACAAATAGCTTACCTGAGCATGTTGTAAAATAAAAAGATAAAAAGAAATTTTATACATCAATATCTATACCTGTATCTATCTCTCTATCCAAATAGAGAGGGGTATGTGCGTATTTGAATGTCTGTACATAATTAGCAGGCCTCAGGTGTCTCTGCCTCACTGTCATTAATCTCTAAACCAGGAAATCAAGTTAGACAGGGACAGAGATGACACTGACTTTTCAGGGATGGGGCTTTTCCATCATGTTCTATTTGTAGGGTTGTTAGCAGTAATTTGCAGTGATCTCAGTTATGTTTTGTTACCAATATGTCTTATTACGACTGTGTAGTTATTTCACACGTTGGTGACTTATGGGTTCTAAAAGGCATTTGAATGCAAAAAGGAGGCCACCTTTTCAAGTGCTTTTCCAAGGTAAATTTATCTGAGGTGGCATGTTTGCAGCTTAGAATGCTGAAGACGTATGCAACATTTTCATAAAGTATGATAGGGAGGGAGTTAGGGTAAGTTCAGTGCTTGCTGCGTTGGGTCTCAATGCTCTTTATGTCCCATGAGAGATTGGGCCCTTAGGGAAGTTCACCCACTGCAGAGCTCCTCTCCAAGTCTCTCCACACACTCAGCTGCCCGCTTGGCTCTGGCCATATCTGCATCAGGCCAGTAGTTCTTTCCCACCCATTCAGTAACTCAGGGGATACAGCGGAATATACTTGACATGGCCCACTACAGGGTAGCTCTCCAATCTGTCCCTTCCAACTTACATCATAGTTGGATCATAGTAAAACCTATAAAGCACTTCCTCCAAACTCATCACCCTCATCCCCATTTTCCGATCCTTAAAGACAGAACGTAATGCAGTCCTCAGGCCACATGGGATCGTTTTCCAGCTTTATTTGGACAATAATGATTTGCAAAGTATGCATTTTGACTGTCATCAGCTTTATCTTTCTTTTCTCAACTCAGAATTCTGTTATTTTCTCCCTCTAGCCACTATAACTGGTCTGAAAGTGAGACGACGAGCCAATTAACTTGTTTGCTTTATACCTAGTCAATAACAAGTTTGACTATTTTTATTGACTGTGCTGAATCCATTGTTGACTTTTTGGGCATCGCAGAGACAAAAGCATTTATTAGCATGGAAGGACAGCTTCCTGTGAGTTAACTGCAGCTGAATTAAGAAAACTTGCTTTCTTCAAACTTCTGACTTTCAATCTCAAAGAGCTTGTAAGTCTGCCTAAAGATAAATGTAAGATTTTCAAGTTCTTTCACATTAGCAAAAACAACTTGGAACAATAATCATTTTAAATGAACCATCAGACATGTCACTTCTAAAAAAATATCAACCTCAAATTATAACTTACATAAACTTTCTAAAGCCACTCACAGAATAAAATGATATTCACACATGTTCTAAAATTCAGAATGAAAAATTTTGTTTTTGGAGTTGGCATCATTTTAAGGAAGCATTGAGGGAAGAGAGCGTGTGAAGATGGCTCTCCGCTTGTGTAGGAAGAGTATTTTAATTCTTCAAGCCGTGAATATCTTAAGGATACAGCTCTAATTAGTAATGCTGGAGGTTGTGGCACATTCAATCAAGCTGGTGGCATATTCATTTTGTTAGATCTTATTTAACTGACTGGAGAAAAGCAAGGTTCAATGTGTTGCCGTCTTTTAGTTTTGATCAAAATATCAAAGCGTATTTCAGCCTGCACTAGTTATCTTAACCGATAGGATGCATAGCAAAACATATTGATCCACACAAATAGGTTCCAGATCAATTGTCCTTTTGAAAATAATGCTTACATTTAGAATGGGCCTCAGAAATTCATTAAATACAAAGGTTACAATTAATTTCCCCTTAACCACGGTGATTAGTGGATTTCTTATACCTTACACAGTTCTGAATGAATGCAAAATATCTTTGAGGCTTTATATGTTGCTCTTCCAAGCATATCTGTGAGGCAAGTAGGTACAGAAGATGGTACAGCCCATTATTTTAGCACATTAGCAGATGGAGAGAACTGAGTCACAAGCCAGTTGGGTGAGTTGGCTAAAACCATAGCATCTAATGTGATTACAGCAATCCCCAAATAGAGTTCTCAACTCCTACGTCCCATCTGTTCCTCCAAGAGACTTAGGAAGCCAATTATCTGTTCCTTTGTAAGAAGAATCTATTGATTCTATTAGGGGGAATAGGGTTGGCCCCAGAAAAGTTTGCCTTGACCTTTCTACCCCTGCACTTCTCATTCTCAGCACACCCCCTTCCTCCTGTCCTTCATGTTTGCTTCCCTCCATGACATTCTCATCAGCTGTTCAAAACCTCCTGCTGTGCAGCTTCTAGGGAGATGTGCTGTGTGCATGGTGGTATCAGGGGAATCTTGACAAAAGAAACGTATTAACCATTTTCCATGTTCCAAGGTTAGCTCTGAGTACTTTGCTCGCCATTTTCTTATTTCAGCCTCACTACAACTTATTGGACAGGATGCTATTTCATAATGTTCATGCTATCAGATGTCAGATAAGCACACTGATGATGGTAGTGCTGGTGGCGGCAAAGTAGAATGTATATTGAGTCAGAAATAAAATAACTGGGCTCTAGCTTTAGCCTTGGCCAGCAAACCCATGTGGCCTTGGCTAATCTATAATTTTTCTCTCTGGACTTAGTTCTCTCACATGGAATATAGACAGGACACTGTAGACGAGATGAACACTAAGACTGTGCCTACAGTAACGTGATAGGATAATGTGACTGACATGACAATTAGGAAGGAAAGAGCAATGGTTTTCTCCGAGAAGATTACATTTGCAAGTAGGCTGCTTTTCATCCTGGCCCACAGAGCCCAGTGTTCTCAACCCTGGGCATAAATCACAGTCACACACACTGCCTTCATTTCCAGAGTGTTTATAATTTCCAATAATAAGCTTGCTGATTCAGGGGGTCCCTAGCTGTACTTTTACAAGTACTAGTTCTTGGTATTTCTAGTTAAGATATCTAGTTCTAATTAAGAATCACTGCTCTGGCCAGGCACAGTGGCTTACACTTGTAATCCCAGCACTTTGGGAGGCTGAGGTGGGCGGATCACAAGATTAAGAGATCGAGACCAATGTGGCCAACATGTGGTGAAACCCCATCTCTGCAAAAGATACAAAAATTAGCTGGGTGTGGTGGCATGCACCTGTAGTCCCAGCTACTCAGGAGGCTGAGGCAGGAGAATCACTTGAACCCAGGATGTAGAGGTTTCATGAGCCGAGATCGCGCCATTGCACTCTAGCCTGGCAACAGAGCAAGACCCTGCCTCAAAAAAAAAAAAAAAAAATCACTGCTTTTTATGGAGGGATTCAGACAATACAGAAAGATATGAGGCAGAGGAGAAGCTTTTGTAGACTCCTTAAATAACATCATCTATTTGGTCTCAATGGCTGGGCTGGGGAGAGCCCAGGAGAGCTGGAAATGTATTGATTATAGGACACAAGTGTTATGCTGTCTGTGAGGTCCAGCCTCATTTGCTTTCATTTCATCCATATCTTTGTCCCTTGCCTCTAATTCAACCTGGATAGAGTTTTAAATCTTTCCTTAAAGAACAGCCATTAAAGATGATAAAATAGTCTGGCTCCCAGAGCTATCCAAGCCCACAAGTTCTAAGAGGAAACCACAGAGACATCTAGAGTGTCTGATCTTGTCTTTGGAGCTAATTAAGGATCCTGTGGGATGCACTAAGTCCAGGATGTTATTTCACCTAAATAAATGGACAGTCGCTAAGGATGAATGATTTGGGGTCTGCAGGCCAGTATTAATCTGGCTGTCTTCAGGTAAACACTCCTGATGTTCAAAAATGCTTTCTCTCTTCTAAATCAAGCAGCTCCTTGAAGCTGGAAACCCCAAACCAAGTATCTTCTGTGTAATTCCATTGCTTTCCATGATGTAACCAAGGTTGTAACAAATAACTGGCCTCATTCAACTGATATTTGGAAGTTTGTTGACATCCCCCCAAAACAGAGTCATGTATTGTTTTATTGCCTGGACTCTCATTTTTAGTGATCTTGGGCAAATGTTGACTCTCACTGAAAATGATTCACTCACTAGTTTTGAAGGATTTTATGTTTTTGATTTCTCTCCTGCAGTCTTGTATCTGAAGAAGAAAATTTACCTAATGGCTTTGTTCCAAAATTCACAGAGAAAAAGTGACTAATACCCTCCCATCCCTTTCTCACAGTATTTTTCTTTTGATACCATTGTGTTTTGGGGGAAATCAGGATGAATGAAAAACACCTGCTGCTTTTTTAGAATGAGTTTCTATACACACCTGGCTTTGAGATCTATCAAAGAATAAACCTGTAATTTCAACTACTTGTAGTTTGAACCTGCAAGTTACGAATGGGAGTCACAATTCCTATGGCAGGCATTTTGTTAGGCTGTCAGGTAGCTCGTTTTGCTGCCATTTCCTATTTTTTTTAGAACATTTTCTTTACATAAATAAAATGTAACTGTGAAAAATGAAATTCCTGAACAAAAACCACATGATGAGGTGCACCAAAGAGCACTTACATTATTCATTTCAAGTGGTTGGTTGATGTGGAATCTTCGCTGAATATTTCAGTGTTAGGAGTATTACTGAGGTTATAAACTGAGTAAGGAAACAAAATTGCTCTTGGTCAAGGATCAGCTTTTAGCATTAAATAGCTTTTGAATATTTATGGAGAGCACATAATACCACAGTGGTGTTTAAAGGTCTCAGTAATATTTTTCTTTGGTTTCTCCTTTAACTGAAATAGCCATGGAATTACAAAGTTCTAGACAGAACTTCAGAATGAGATGAAGGTAACCTTACCCTAGGTTACACAGTTTGTTGTTAACAAACCTACTCTAAGTCCTAATCTGCCATATTTGAGTTGTTACATCTTTCCAGAAAACCATACTTTTCAAGATAAATGAGAAAGCAGACTTTTTCAGACCCTTTAAGAAACTGCTTTTTTTTTTTTGTAGTTGGCCCACCCAATTTTATACAGTCAATTATTATTTTAATATTCTAATTTTACTTTAGTGACTCCAGAGAGCTTTAAGGTACAACTCATAAAGGGACAAATATAATATGTTTTGCAAAAATCTCAGTTGGTTAGAACATGTTACAAGGAAGTAAGTTTGTTGAGTTGAATCCCATACAATGCTAGTTAATTTTCTAGTTTTGTGACCATAACAGCTACTGGCAATATGTGCTAAGGCAGTGGTGTCTGCCTCTCCTTGGTTAACCACTAGTAAGCCAGATTCCATTCAAAGCTCATCCTTGACTAACCGTGAGTCAGCCCCACCACTTTAATTTACAAAGGACATTCATTCTCAAGGAATTTATGTAATTGTCTTTAGTTTCAGGACCATGATTAAAATTTAGGTCTTTTATTCTCTGTCCAGTGAATTTTCCATTACAGCCTAAATCTTTCTACGGACTCCTGGAGGAGTGAAATTGGCCAAGCCTCCTCAGTCTCATTTTTCTGAGTAAAACAGATATCTTTGTGCTGCAGATATCCCAAAAAATGTGTTTCTAACTTGCAGTTAGGACTTACAGGACACAGTAACTGAATCCTCCTCACCCCTTTGTTTACCTCTGAAAACCAAGGCCATATTTACTTGAATTAATGGAGACAGAAGAGTTGGGACAAAAAAGAATGGGGAGGAACACAGAACAAAACAAAACACCAGTGCTTTCCAACGTTCTGAGTCACATTCAGGGTTGTAAAATGACTTATAGCCCTGAAAATGTTGGCAGAACACTCAGCATAGATCACGCATTACAGGCACATGATACAAATGCTTTTTGGCTCGTGTCTACAGGCTAGCAATTTCCTAGGCTCTATTGCAGTTCCAAATAACTCATTGTATTTGCTTTCCGACTAATTTTTTTGGATTGATTAAAGGAAGCCTCCCAAAAGCTTGCCTTCCACTAGGCATGTGACTTCGCTGTTGCTCACAGGATGGATGTAACCCTCTGTTCTTGCCCAGGGTTTCATAGAATATTTGTGCAAACACACATGATCTTCATTTCCTGAACTCTTCTCAGCTTAAGCACGCATATACAATGGGATCAAACTGGCCAGGGCATGGCCCAGTCAATGCTCTAAGCTAATTTCATGTTTGACTATACAGTAAACCACAGGTTCAACCACACACCCCCTGATTTGCTCAATAAGTCAGCCAAAAGAGTAATTGTATTTGGGGCGATTCAGCTGTAACAACACAGGCTTTCTTGACAGTGTGGAAAATCTACAGCCTTACTGGATAGTAGGAGTTACGTATTTTTTTTTTAATTATTTTATATTTTTAAGTTTCAGGGTACATGTGCAGGATGTGCAGGTTTGTTACATGGGTAAACGTATGCCATTGTGGTTTGCTGCACATACCAACCCATCACCTAGGTATTCAGCCCACCATCCATTAGTCCTTTTCACTAAGGCTCTCCCTCCCTGACAGGCCCCAGTGTGTGTTTTTCCCCTTCCTGTGTTCACGTGTTCTCATTGTTCAGCTTCTACTTTTAAGTGAGAACATGCAATGTTTAGTTTTCTGCTCCTGCATCAGTTTGCTCCAGCTTCATCCATGTCCTTCCAAAGGCCATGATCTCATTCCTTTTTATGGCTGCATACTATTTCATAATGTATATGTTCTATATTTTCTTTATCCAGTCTACCGATGATAGGCATTTGGGTTGTCAACAGTGATGCAATGAACATAATGTGTGCATGTATCTTTATAATAGAAGGATTTACTTTCCTTTGGGTATATACCCAATAATGGGATTGCTGGGTCAGAGTTATATATTTTTATTTGTAACTACTTTTAAGAAGAAAGGAATAAAATAGTGATATGAAATGTACATATTCAAAAGATAGACATCAAGAATATTTCAGTTTTTACATAAAGGTACAGTTAGTCACATCAATAATTATTAACTTGGACAAAATGTTTGTATTAATAATGAAGAAGTAAGACATGCTAATTTGATTATTTTGTTTCCATTATCTGTTTGAGACTCTGGTCTGCTCACTGATTAGATGCTGGCTATAACAGGTAGGTAATTGCAGCAAAATCTATAGGAATTGCTCTTTGTAGGAAAAACAGCTAAGTAAATTCAACATAGGCTATTTTCCTAAGTACTCATGTTTGTTTCTTGGCTTACTCACCGTAGCCTACACAATGATTCTGAAAATTATTAGTTCTACTACTACCATGAGGAATCTTAGAGATTCATTTTACTCTACCTCCAGGAGATAAAACCATGGAACCCAATGACTTCAACATGTTTTATCCTTTCAGTCATTCCTTTGTAGATATCAAACTTTTTTGTGACTAGAATCTTTGATTCATTAATTCCCAGTGAACCACACAACAATGAGAAATCTGTTGTACCTTAAGCTAATTTGTGTTCCCTTATGAGAATGAGTTATTATTTGTAAATCTTTTTTTGTTTGTTTTTGAGACACAGTTTCACTCTGTCGCCCAGGCTAGAGTGTGGTGGCACGATCTTGGCTCACTGCAATCTCTGCCTCCTAGGTTCAAGCGATTCTTGTGCCTCAGCCTCCCTACTAGCTGGGACTACAGGCATCCACCACCACACCTGGCTAATTTTTGTGTTATTAGTAGAGAATTGGTTTTGTCGTGCTGGCCAGGCTGGTCTCAAACTCCTGACTTCAAGTGATCCTCCCCTCTTGGTCTCCCAAAGTGCTGAGATTACAGGCATGAGTCGCCATGCCTGGCCATTATTTGTAAATCTCTGGACCAACATTTCAATTATATCTCTGAAGCATTCCAACATTTATCATTTATAGTATTAATTTTATAAGTTAAAGTTTACTTTTCAAGGACTGTGTGTGTGTGTGTGTCTCTGTGTGTGTGCGTGTGTGTAAATATCCTAGACTTGGCTTCCCTACTCTGTCTGTGTTTAGAGATCTGACCACTTTCTGTAATAACACTAGAGACCTACAGGTTCAACAACAGATTATTAGAGAAAAGGCTTTTATCTTTATTTTATTGAGAGAGAGAATAAATTTTTTAATGTAAAATATTCCAAGTTCTTGTTAAAGTTAACGGTGCAGTTGTGGTGATGAGATTAGTAATCAAGTCTACTTTTGTGATAATTAGCCCCCTATTCTCTCCACTCTTCCAAAATAAGGAGACAGTTTAGATTGAAATGCTTCCCAAGAGGCAGAAGACAGTGGCCTCAAGGTAAAAGCAATTTGAGCCTTCATCTCAGGCTGCTTCCTCAGCTGTTCATTCATTTTGTGGCTTGAATGGGGAATGCATTACCTGAAAATGCAAACTATATGGAAAATAATTCTACCTCCAGTTCATTGTCCTTTTGGCTATTTTTCTCATTTTGAAGCTGCAAGGAGCTATTTTGGGCCTTCTCAGTGCACTTAACATTGCTTTAAAACAGATTTAAGTCTCCCTACAAGACTGAATTTCCAATTCTCCATCTGACAGAGCAGTACACTATTAAAGCTCTACCAGATGTTTCAATATGCACACATTTATCTGACTCTTCTTTTAGTTAGTAATAATAGAAAATGAAATTGAAGATTTATGGTTGCAGCGTGATTTGCTGAAAATACTGGTATTAAAAACAGCTTTATGACTTCTTGGTAAAGATACAAATGAAATCGAAAATATTTCTTTTTTTTTTTTTTTTTTTTTT
>PVKP010044415.1:0-16740 GCA_004027715.1 Plecturocebus donacophilus | reverse complement strand
AAATGCAATTAAAAATAATAATAACAATTTTAATATTCCAGTACCTATTCAAATAGGTAGAAAATTGCCTTATATTACAGTCTTTAGATTGTTATGTGTTTAGGGCATCTAGTGCCTATTGAGTGAATCTTGTGTGGTGAACATAATTATTCCAAAACATCTGTGATCCGAGGATTCTTTAATGTTGTCTCCTTGAACTTGCACACTGGCTATCACTGTTCGTGTGGAAAAGAAAGTAAATTTCTTCTTCTTTAAAAAAAAAAAAAAAAAAAAGACTCATTCAGACATTCAATGACAAAATTGTTTTGCATTCTTATAGCCCCTAATCTAGAGAGAAGTCCCTACCTCCCTAGACTCTTCCCTAATTACTCAGCCCAAGGCCAAATTCTGTTACAGCTTCTTTCTTATGCATTCTTAGTAAGAAATCTTACAGTTTTCTCATAGTGAGTGTTCTTTGCAAGATATCTGCAAGGAGTCTCAGTGGTCTTTGGCTGAAGAGCATGGATATTTCCTAGCCCTTTAAAAAACTGGCAGTCCATAATTGGTAAACATGAATAACTCAGTTAATAAAATACTAAATTAACTTGAACTCCTATTCCCCAATCATTCCAGAATAATTATATCTATTATTTATACCAAGGTTACTTCCTATGGGTGATAAAATATTTGTATTATAACTTCCTTTGCTTCTACAGGGAAATGTTGCACCTATGTTTTGCTTCCTCCATTATTTTTTGTCTAAGATCTTTGTTTTATTAAGACCTTGAATATCTTTATAGACCTTCATTTATTGTTCATTTCCTTATATAGCATAGCTGATGATTCCTATAGGACTCATGGGGAGCTTAATGTTATGTCGTCCCTAAGGTTCTAGAAGATAATTAATATGGAGTTCTTCCTATTTAGGAAGATTTAGTAAAACTTTATCTGAGTACTAAGAGGTACTGTTCACATATCATAGTTGTCAGATCTTTCTAGTTTCCTCTGATCTGTGACAGTTTCTCAGCTTTTCCTTTATTGTTGTTCTTGTTTCGGGGGGAGGTTTTTTGTAACCTTATTTCTTTTAAAGAATACTGGTAAGGTCAGATATTTTTGTAGAGTGTTCTTCAGTGTAGGTTTGTCTGCTGTTTTCTCATTGTTAGACAAGATTCTAGCTTTTGGGGAAGAGGACCATAAATATGAGATGCCCTTTTCATCATATCTTATCAGGGAATACATGGCTTATCACTGGTGATGTTAACTTTGATCACTTTGTTCAAGAGGTGTCTGTCCACCTTCCTCATTGAAAAGTTACTAATTTTCCCTTTTCCTATTATATTGTTTGGAAAAAGGTCACTAAGACCAGCTCATTCTCAAGGAGAGGGAAAATAAGCTCCACCTATGGAAGGGAGAGGTATTTACAAATATTATTTAAAAGTTTTTTTTGTTGTTTTTTTTTTGTTTTTGTAAAAAAGGATCTGTCCCATTCTCCCATTTATTTACTTGCTCAATCATTGGCTTATATCTGGAAGGAAATTCATGGATATTTACTTTCTTTTGGTTAAAAATCGAATACTGAATGTATGTCTTCTTTTGAGATGTGACTGTTCATGTCCTTTGCCCAATTTTTAATAGGGTTGCTTGTTTTTGCTTGATGATTTAAGTTCCTTATAAAATCTGGACATTATATTTTTGTCAAATACATAGTTCCCAATTTTTCTTGCATTCTGTAGGCTGTGTGTTTATTTCATTGATAGTTTCATTTGCTGTGCAGGAGCTCTTTAGTTTAAATAGGTCCCACTTGACAATTTTTGTTTTTGTTACATTTGCTTTTGGTGTCTTTATCAATAAGCATATGAAGAAATTCTCAGTATCACTAATCATCAGAGAAATGCGAATCAAAACTGCAATGAGATACCACCTCACAACAGTCAGAATGACTATTATTAAAAAGTCAAAAAATAACGGATATTGGTGATGTTGTGGAAAAAAGAGAATGCTTATACACTGCTGGTGGGTATGTAAATTAGTTCAGCTACTGTGGAAAGCAGTTCAGGAATTCCTCAAAGAACTTAAAAAAGAATGACCATTTATCCAGCAATCCTATTACTGGTTATATACCTAAAGGAATATAAATCATTCTACCATAAAGATACATGATACATATGTTTATTGCAGCACTTTTTATAATAGGAAAGACATTTAATCAATCTAGATTCTTATCAGTGGTGCACTGGATAGTAAAAATGTGGTATATATACACCATGGAATACTATACAGCCAAAAAAGGAATAAAATTATGTCCTTTGCAGCCACGTGGATACCGTTGAAGGCTGTTATTCTAGGTGAATTAATGTAGGAAGAGAAAAATCAAATATTACATGTTCTCTCTTACAAGAGTGAGTTAAACACTGAGTACACATGGTTACAAAGAAGGGAACAACAGACATTAGGAACTACTTGATGGTAGAGGGTTAAAGGTGGATGAGCATCAAAAAACTACCTATAGTGTATTATAGTCACTGCTGGGGTGATGAAATCATTGGTACATCAAACTGCAGTGACATGCAATTTACTCATGCAACAAACCTGCAGGTCAATTACCCGTACAAACCTATAATAGAAGTTAGATGGGGAAAAAAATACAAAAAACAACAAATGTGGGAGAGACTGCAGAGAAAGGGGAATGCTCATATACTGTTGGTGGGAATGTAAATTAGTTTGGCCACTATGGAAAGCAGTTTGGAGATTTCTCAAGGTAAAACAGAGCAAAAATTTTACCCAGCAATCCCATTACTTGGTATATACCCAAAGGAATTTCTACCAAAAAGACACCTGCACTTGCATGTTCATCACAGCAGTATTCACAATAACAAAGGTATGGAATCAACTTAGGTACCCACCAATGATGGATTGGATAAAGAAAGTGTCAACATATGTATCATGGAATGCTATGAACCCTAAAAAATAACAAAATCATGTCTTTTGCAGCAACATGAATGCAGCTGAAGGTCGTTATCCTAAGCAAATTAATCCAGGAACAGAAAAGCAAATACTGCATTTTCTTACTTATAAGTAGGAGCAAAACATTGGGTATTTATGGACATAAAGATGGCAATAATAGACACTGGGACTATTAGAGAGGGGAGAGAGGGAGGGAGGGGCACAAAGGTTATAAAACTATGGGTACTATGCCCAGTACCTGGGTGACAAGATCATTCATACCCCTAGCCTATATGTCATGCAGTATACCCAGGTAACAAACCACAAACCTGTGTATTTACCTCCTAGATCTAAAATATAAATTGAAAAAAATCTAATACTATATTTTTAATGTTGTTGCTTAAATTGTTCTACCCTTGGCCAAAGAATGGTCTTTCAGTTAGCATCCCTGTCCTATCCACATACTCTCTTTTTTTTTTTTAATTCCTGGCATGATAAAAATGCTCCAGCTCATATTGCATTGTTTTTTAATTTACCCAGTTTCAGAATCAGACACTTCTCAAATGAGCATGATTTGTATCAGATGGTGATATTTAGAAACTAAGATCTGGATGTTGAGTGTGATCATTGCCAGTGAGTGTCACTGCTTTTAGACCCTGGAAACAGACAGGAAAAGAAATCCATGCATGTATACTTTGTGTACACACACATCTTGTATATTATTCAAAATATATAAACAAAATTCTTGTCAACATTTACAACATATATACAAGTGTCACACTGTTGGATTTCAGTTAAAAAAAAGTGGTAGTACAACTTTACTCTTCGTATTATTGATTTTTCCAGTTCTCAAATATCCTAAGTATATAAATAATAGATCTTTTCTTTGCCTGAAATAAAAACAAGCCATTTACAGTCATGGAAAGGCTTATAGGAGAAAAATCAGACCCCTGCCATTCTTGCTTTCTGTGCAATATTTGCTTTTTTAGCTTTTGTAACAGGAAGTCTTCTAGCCTCCTATATATTTACATTGTCAAGTTTTTCCTGAAGGAAAAGATTGTTCCAACAACCTCTTTCTCCAGAACATATCATATCAAATTTAAGAAAATTTTGGATAGATGTAGGATTTTTTTCATTCTAACATTGACTTGTGTAAGCTCCCCACCCATCCACAAAAAGCTTTCTACTCTGAGCTGTTTGCACAGATGGCAATCAGCAGAGTGAACACACACACACACACATACACACACACACACACACTTAAATATACTTGTTTTATCATTTAAATCATTTGAAATGGGAATAAAGCAGACTTCTAAAATCTGAGTTTTAAACCAGACTGGGGCACAAAAAATGATGAAAGGTATGGGATTTTGAGATGACAGAGAAAATGAAAGAAACATGGATATGTGAAAGAGTAAGCACCTGGTTTATCGTAGAGATTGATTGTATCTAATTTGGAATCCCAGTCTGGGCTGGCTTCACAGGTGTGTGACCTGTGTAGTCACACAGAGCTTCATACTCAGAGGGGTCCTGCGCTTTGTATAATACTCTGCTCTCATGATTCTGCTTTTAAGAAATCAGCACTGAGGACATTGTTGAGACCCATGTGCCCAAGGCATTGAGCTCAGCATTATGGTGATACAGAGGACAAGAGTCTATCTACTCTCAAACGGGTTCACAAACTAGAGATGACAGTAGACCTGATGCAAATAAGGGAGTTATTGAAATTTGGAGAGACAAGAAAGGGGACTGGTGGACAGATGGAGAAGTAGTTACTGCAGGTTGAGTCTGGAAGGATCCAAAATCTACAATGAGAACAGTGATATCCATGGTTTCAGAAAGAGGTTTCCAAACTGTCTCAAGGATAGAGGAATAAGTACTCTTTTGCTACAAAAAAAGCAACCTACTTCACAAGGCAAGCTTTAAATGCAGTACATAATGCTTGAAAAATGCCTGGCCCAAGGCCTCAGTATATTGTAGGTACTTAATAAAAATATTTTTCTCAATTATTTTTCTAATTAATCATCATCTGCATAAAAGTGATTGTTGCATCTTTATGAAATGAAAAAAGTATGCAGAGCCCCATAACTCATTATGTGACCAGGCCATCACAGTATCTAGAACAATGCTTACTGCTGATTAAATCCAACCAGTTCTGGGTTCTAATCCTTAGTTCTACCATTACCTTGATGCATGATCTTGGACACACTGTCATACCCCTCTAAAATTCTGGCATCTTATCTGACATATATCTAGATTAAATTATCCCTTAAGCATATTTGAACTCTAAACTTTAATTCTAAGAGGTTACCTTTTTATTTTTACAGGTATTAAATAATTTTTTGTTATTTAAAAAGATTAATAAACCCAACTCTTTAGTGGTAGCCGTTATCATAAATTGCTGAGTGTACTAATTTTTTCTAAAATGTAAGTTGTAGAATTTCATATATGTCATGATCTCATTTCATAAAATTATATATGTAATCCTAAAACTGTGTCATTTCACATACACACACTTTTACATAATTATATACATTATAAAATTATTAACAAAAACATATTTTATGAAACGAGATCATGGTGTATACATATATATGTATATGTATATATATAATAAAGCAATTTACATTTTTTTCTTTTATACATTTCCACATCTAATCTATTCTTTTTAATGACTGAGTAGCATTCAATTATATGGCACTTGGTCTCACACACACCTGCACTCTTCTTTTTCTCTCTCTCTCAACTAACCTCCATATAGATGGTAAATTAGGTTATTTCCAACTTATTGCTATTAGAATGCTGTAGTGAACATCTTCATACACATATTTTTGCATATATTGCTTCAGGAGATGAAACTTCTAGATATTAAATTGGTTGGGAAAGTGTTTATAAACATTTAACAAATTTACTAGATATTGTCACATTTCCCTCCATAAAGGTTGTATTCATTTGTATTCCCATCAACATGTAATCCACCAGAAGTGCCTGTTTCTCCACACCCTCAGAAATGGTAGTTATTTCAATACATTAATATTTTGATTATTTTGTTGTTTAAATTGGTAATTTTGATCATCAGTGAAGTGGAAATTTTTGTATCTTTACTAGTTATTTGTATTTCTTCTTTGGCAAACTTTCAATTTACATATTTGATCATTATTTTCTATTGAGATATATCCTTTTTATTAGTACAGCCTTAAAATTATATTATGTTTTATGCATGTTACAAATATTTTCTCTTGGTTTGTCACTTGTCTTTCAATTTTATTTACAGTAGCTTTTGCTATCCAAATATTTTCAATATGTTCACAGCTACATATGTTAAACATTTTGTATCTGGTTCTGAATTTTTTATATTGTTTAGGAAGACTTTCCCCAACCCAGGATTATAAAAATATTCTGTATATTGTTATTTATTATTTTGTCATTTTGTTTTGACAATTATTCCACCTAGAACTTATTGGTCTGTATAATTTAAGCTTTAAATATGACTTTATTTTCTTTCAAATGAAGACCCAATTATTATAGCTTTTTATTGAATAAGCTATCCTCTTTTCTTTGAGATATGCCCTTTATCACATACTAATTCCAATTTTTATTTGGGTTTCCTCCTGGACCCTATTCTGTGATCAGCTGTTAAATTGGAGAATAGAGGTGTGCTTAGAAGTGGTGAGTTGCTGTCTGATACTTTTGAGTAGAAATGTCGCATAAAGTTCTGAGACATTAAACCTGAATTTGGGTAGGGATATGTCAATGAGTTTATGTGTGCATGGAGGTTCCTGAAGGAGGCTCTGTTTGTACTAGTTTTAGAGGATGAGCTTAGAGATGGACATCAGTCTAGAATGCTTCAGCTGGTGGGTATGAGGGGCTGTAGAGGGAAGGCATGTGTCAGCTAAGATTCCTACCCAGTTCATTTCCACCCTCTCAGTCTCTTACCTCTGTGAGGGATTCGCTTATGCCCACACAGTGCTGATCTCACATGATCGATGGTCATCCTAGGTGAGGCCAATCTTTTCGTTTCAGAAACAGGTCTGGATACTTCTGGCATCAAAAAGAATTCGGAAATGAAAAATTTCGTCACTAGGATTGGTGTCCACCTGATAGAGAATCAGAAGCCAAACCCAAAATAGGACTAGATGTGGTTAAAACATGGCAGAAAATAAGGATTTGGAAAATAACTCTGAAAACGTATTCTATTGTCAGAAAATTCTCCCCTCAAAGGAATTTAAAATGGTATATTGTTCTCTCTGGACCATATATCCCACATTTTAGAGCATGAGAAACATGCATAAATAAATGATTTTTTATATATAACCTAAGTCTAAATTGTGTTAAAGAAACAATTACTTCAGTATTTTATTTGTATTCCCTTTAGATGTTTTATTCTGTTGCACATGACTTAAGGATCCAATAAAAAAATTATTATGAATTAATTAGTGTTATTTAAAAAGTAACCAGTGAGGAAATCAAACTAATAAAAAGGTGAGAATGTTTGCTGACATGTCCATTAACCCGACTACTTATTACAAAGTACACCAGTCAATAAACATTTAGAGAATTGCATTCCAATCCTTCAAGTTCTTAAAGAATAAAGCTTTGTTTTGTTTCATTTTATTTTAGGCAGAGTCTTGCTCTGTTACCAAATTTGGAGTGCAGTGGCACAATCACAGCTCACTGCAGCCTCAACCTCCCCAACTCAATGCATTTGGCTAACTTTTTAATTTTTTGTAGAGATGGGGTCTTCTTATGTTTGTTAGGCTGGTTTCAAGTTCCTGGTCTCAAATGAGTCTCCACCTCTGCCTCTCAAAGTGCTGGAATTATAGGTGTGAGCTGCTGCACCCAGGCTAAAGCTCTTCTTTCATTCCAAACCTTTCTTTTAATTTCAAAATTCTGAGCTCTGAATAGGTATGATTCACTTATAATAACTGTATGTGAGAGAAAGTTTTTGTGTCTGTAAAAATGAATTAGCTCCTTGTACCTGAGTGACCTAATCAAACGCTTTCTTATAAACTGTTAACTGACATACAGAGGGGCCATTTCCAATTTTCTTGCCAGGGAAATCTATTTGAGTATTTGTGTGTGCTTAAACTGATATAGCTACAGAAATTTCAAGGGAGAAGTTTTAGGAATTTATGATTGTGTTTTATGTATAGTTTCAAAGAATGACTTGCAGCTGTTACACAGTTACATTCTAAATAACCAGACATTACACCTTGTATTGGAACCTGAAAGCCAGTCTGAGAAACCCTAAAAAGACTTGAAGTTTTCTTGAGGGATTCCCTACCATTTTTTTTTTTTAATATCATTCTACAGTTGCTTCCTTGGTGCTCACTTTTTGTTTTTCAGGTTGTTAGGCAGAGTTTGCTTTTTCCTAAACTTGTTTTCAGATTGTGTTCTGCCAGACACTTGTCTCTGTGTCTTTCTTTCGGTTTGCATCTCTACATAGCTAAACACATACATCATGACTCAGTTACTCCACAGAATAAGTGGGTACAACACACATGTGTAGTTCACTACCCTGACATCTCCATATGTCAACAGTAGAAAACATATTTCTCTGGGGGTTCAGGACATGCTACTGGTTGGCATCATAGGAAAGTGCTCTGTGTGCTTAAATGTTACCTATGCCAAAATTGTAATGGAACTTGTAATGGAACTTAGTTTTTGTGTTTATTTTCTTGAGTCTTCATTGATATATTCCTCTTAGCCATCTAACTCTGCATTTTTGTAAGCTTTGTGGTCTCCTAAGTGAATTATTTATTACACATAGAGTCTATGGTAACATGATCTAAGGTAGAAGCACTGGGACTGAGACTCTAAAGGATCTATCTTTCTAGAGAAAAATGTCAGTTTTTTTCTTTTTCCCAGTTTACAGACATAATCTAACAAATGGCTGAAAAGCATGTATGAGACTAACTGAATGCTTCCTGAAGTCCCAGGGAGATAATTATTTTATATGAAGTGACTTGTACTAACTGTCATTCACCAGGTACATTTCAGCAAGTTCTATTTTTCAGTTTCCAGTAATTTTCAATGATTGTCACAAGGAGTCTACTTGTCAACTGCATGAACTGGGAGTGGGATAGATGAAAAGCAAACAAAAAAACACCTGTCTTGGGCCAATGTAATCATCACACAATATTTAAATACAGCAGCCAGGCCCTCTGGCATCCTCACAGTCTCTCTGCTATCCCTAGAAAGCATTATCCCCATTTCCAGCTTCAACCTTTGCTCATCAGAAATATATCCCCATCACACTATTCTTCAGGGCTTTCCTGTTCTCCTTGATGTTTTTCCCAGTGTGATCTTCCATATGCTTTGTTGTCTTTACATTTTGGAACTTATTTCTCTCCATCTATCTAATTAAATAGCTAACAGTTATGAAGTACTATGTAATCAGCACCATCCTAATTTTAGCTTGTTTGATTTCCACAGTCACCCTAGAAAGTAGAAAGTATTACTACCTCATTTCATATATGAAAAAATTGAGAAACAGGTTAGGATTCTAGCCTAGTATTCTAGTGTCAGTCTGGTGACAAATTTATTTTCATCAACAGTGCTATACTGCTTCTCTAAGAATTGTCTCCTAAAAGTATTCACTTCTACTTTTCACTTTACCTTTGCAAGTCAAGCTCTATGGTTAACAGGTTAACGATACACTGGAGGCATAGCATTTGAAATGCTAGCGAGTACCACCAGGTGAAGAATGCTATAATAGATTATAAGAATGCCAGTCATCTTTGACTACAGAAAAATTTCCCTAGGAAATACTACTGGAATCTCAGACACCATATCAATTCTGTTGCTGTTGTTGTTGTTGTTTTTAATAAAGATGGGATTCTTCAATAAGTAAAGAAATAACATTACTGAATGAAATATCTATTGTATTTTTGTCACAGATTTAAATAAAAACTAAGTTCTTAGTAATAAATCATCATCTCTTACACAATGTTTGGTATGCAGTAAGCATCCAATAAATATTTGTTAAACGAATGCCAAAAAAATCCAGAAAGCCGATTTTTTTAAAAGTACAACCTTTTAGCCACAATTTAAATACTTTTTTCTCATTAGATTAAAAAACAGGGATGTTCTCTTCTTCTATTTCTTTGATTATGTCCTTCCATCTCCTGTTGCTTAGAAATCCTACTTCTTTTTTTAAATTATACTTCTATTATACTTTAAGTTCTGGGGTACCATGCCATTTGGTGACTGTGGCCTTATAGTATAGTATAGTTTGAAGTAAGGTAATGGGATACCACCAGATTTGTTATTTTTGCTTAGTCTTGCTTTGGCTATGTGGGCTCTTTTTTGGTTCCATATGAATTTTTAGGATTTTTTTTTCTAGTCCCGTGAAGAATGATAGTGGTATTTTGATTGGAATTGCATTAAATCTGTAGAGTGTTTTGGCGGTATGGTCATTTTCACAATATTGATTCTACCCATCCATGAGCATGGGATGTGTTTCCATTTGTTTGTGTCATCTGCAGTTTCATTCAGTAGCATTTTATAGTTTTTCTTGTAGAGGTTTTTTACATCCTTGGTTAGGTATATTCCTAAGTATTTTTATTTTATATATTTTATTTGCAGCTATTATAAAAGGGGTTTACTTCTTGATTTGGTTCTCAATTTGGTCACTGTTGGTATACAGCAGAGCTACTGATTTGTGTACATTTATTTTGTATCCTGAAATCTTATTGAATTCATTTATCAGTTCTAGGAGCTTACTGGATGAATCTTTGGAGTTTTCTAGGTATATGGTCAAATCATCAGCAAACAGCAACAGTTTGATTTCCTCTTTACTGATTTAGATGCCCTTTATTTATTTCTCTTGACTGATTGCTCTAGCTAGGACTTCTAGTAGTTTGTTGAATAGAAGTGGTGAAAGTGGGCATCTTTGTTTTGTTCCAGTTCTCAGGGAGAATGTTTTCAACTTTTCCCCATTCGGTATTACGTTGGCTGTGGGTTTGTCATAGATGACTTTCACTACCTTAAGGTATGTCCCTTCAGTGCTGATTTTGCTGAGGGTTTTAATCATAAATGGATGCTGAATTTTGTCAAATGCTTTTCTGCATCTATTGAGATAATGATGTGATTTTTGTTTTTAATTCTGTTTATGTGGTATATCACATTTATTAATTTGAGTACACTAAACTATCCCTGCATCATGGTGAGAAACCCACTTGATCATGGTAGATTATCTTTTTGATATGCTGTTGGATTCAATTTGCAATATTT
Organism: Plecturocebus donacophilus; assembly: GCA_004027715.1. NCBI lineage: Eukaryota > Metazoa > Chordata > Mammalia > Primates > Pitheciidae > Plecturocebus > Plecturocebus donacophilus. Next base: position 5,580 of record PVKP010044415.1, on the reverse strand, counting down.
TGTTGAGGATTTTTGCGTCTATGTTTATCAGGGATATTGGTCTATGGTTTTGTTTTTTATTATGTTCTTTCCTGGTTTTGGTATTACAGCAATATGGGCTTCATAGATTGCTATAGGAAGGAGTCCCTCTTTAACTTTTAGAATAGTGTCAATAAGATTGGTACCAATTTTTCTTTGAACATCTGATGGAATTAAACTGTGGCTCCATCTGATTGTGAACATTTTTGTTGGCAGTTTTTAAATTACAATTTCAATCTCTCTGTGTGTTATTAGTCTGTTCAGTTTCTATTTCTTCCTGGTTTAATCTATGGGAGTTGTATATTTTCAGGAATTTATCCATCTCCTCTAGATTTTCTAGTTTATGTATGCAAAGGTGTTCATAGTATCCTTGAATAACCTTTGGTATTTCTGTGGTATCAGTTGTAATATCTCCTGTTGTGTTTATAATTGAGCATATTTGGATCTTCTCTCTTCTTTTCTTGATTAATATCACCAATGGTCTATCAATTTTATTTATCTTTTAAAAGAACCAGCTTTTTGTTTCATTCATCTCTTGTTTTATTCATTTTCTTCTTTTTTTTTCCATTTCAATTTCATTTAGGTCTGCTCTGATCTTATTTTTTTTCTTCTGTTGGGTTTGGGTTCGGTTTGTTCTTGTTTTTCTAGTTCCTTGAGATGTCACCTTAGAATGCCAATTTTTCTCTTTCAGACTTTTTGATGTAGGCATTTAAGGCTATGAACTTTCCTTTTAGCACAGTCTTTACTGTATCCCAGAGGTTTTGATAGATTGTGTCACTACTATCATTCAATACAAAGAATTATTTAATTTCCATCTTAATTTCATTGTTCATCTAACAATCATTCAGGAGCAGGTTATTTAATTTCCATGTATTTCATGGTTTTCAGGGTTCCTTTTGGAGTTCATTTTCAATTTATTCCACTGTGGTCTGAGAGAGTACTTGATATAATTTTAAGTTTCTTAAACTGAAGACTTGGTTTGTGGCCTGTTATATGGCCTATCTTGGAGATTGTTCCATGTGCTTGTGAATGGAATGTATATTCTGCCGGTGTTAGGTAGAATAATCTGAAAATATCCATTAAATCCATTTGTTCTAGGGTACAGTTTAAACCCACTGTGTCTTTGCTGACTTTCTGTCTTAATGACCTGTCTAGGACTGTCAGTGCAGCATTGAATTCTGTCCCCAACTAGCATTGTGTTTCTGTGTATCTCATTTCTTAAGTCTAGTAGTAATTATTTTATACATTTAGGAGCTCCAGTGTTAGTTGCATAATTTTTTAGGATTGTGATATTCTGCTGTTGGACAAGACCTTTAATCATTATATAATATCCCTCTTTGACTTTTTTTTTTGAAAAGGAGATAAAAAGAAAGAGCAAAAGAAAGAAAAAAAAAGAATGAAAGAGAGAAAGAAAGAGGAAGAGAAAGAGGGAGAGAGAATGGGATCATTGTTTTATTGCCCAAGCTAGAATGCAGTCTAAAAATGGGTATTAAAAACCTCTTTTATCCCAATAATTATACTTAACAATGGAGACAGGAAGGAATAGGAGATGAAAATAACAAATAAGCAGACAACCAATATTTTATTTAAACCTGTGAAATGCTATGCAATTGCTGAGGAGTGATTTACTTCCAATTATGTGGTCACTTTTAAAATAGGTATAATGTGATACTGAGAAAAATGTATGTTTTGTGGATTAGGGGAGGAGAGTTCTGTAAATATTTGTTAAGTTTACTTGTTCCAGGTCTGAGTTCAAGTCCTGGATATCCTTGTTAATTTTCTATCTCGTTGATCTGTCTAATATTGACAGTGTAATGTTAAAGTCTCCCATTATTATTGTGTGGGAGTCTAAGTCTCTTTGTAAGTCATTAAGAACTTGCCCGAGGTATCTGGGTGCTCCTTTAATGGGTGCGTATATATTTAGGATTGTTGGCTCTTCTTGTTGCATTGATCCTTTCACCACCATGTAATGTCCCTCTTTGTTTCTTATGTTCTTTGTTGTTTTAAAGTCTGTTTTATCAGAGACGAAAATTACAGCTTCTGGTAATGCTAGCTGGCTGTTTTGCCCATTAGTTGATGTAGATTCTTCATTATGGTGATGCTCTTTACTTTTTGGTATGTTTTTGGAATGGCTGGTACTGATTGTTGCTGTCTATGTGTAGTGCTTCTTTCAGAAGCTCTTGTAAAGCAGGCCTGGTGGTGATGTAATCTCTGAGTACTTGTTTGTTCGCAAAAAATTTTATTTTTCCTTAACTTATGAAGCTTAGTTTGGCCGGATGTGAAATTCTAGGTTGAAAATTCTTTTCTTTAAGGATGTTGAATGTTGGCCCCCACTCTTATGGCTTGTAGGGTTTCTGCTGAGAGATCTGCTGTGAGTCTGATGGGCTTCCCTTTGTGGGTAACCCGACCCTTCTCTCTGGCTGCCCTTAGCATTTTCTCCTTCATTTGAACCCTGGTGAATCTGACGATGATGTGCCTTGGGGTTGCTCTTCTTGAGGAATATCTTTGTGGTGTTCTCTGTATTTCCTGGACTTGAATATTGGCCTGCCTTACTAGGTTGGGGAAATTTTCCTGGATAATATCCTGAACAGTATTTTCCAGCTTGGATTCATTCTCTTCGTCACATTCAAGTACACCTACCAAACGTAGATTAGGTCTTTTCACATAGTCCCATATTTCTTGGAGACTTTGTTCAATCCTTGTTACCCTTTTTTCTCTAATCTTGTCTTCTCGTTTTATTTCATTGAGTTGATCTTCAACCTCTGATATCCTTTCTTCTGTTTGGTCAATTCGGCTGTTGAAACTTGTGCATGCTTCGCGTAGTTCTTGTGTTGTGTTATCAGCTCCATCAGTTCCCTTACATTCTTCTCTAAGTTGTCCATTCTCTTTAGCATTTCATTAAATCTTCTTTCAAGGTTCTTAGTTTCTTTGCATTGGGTTAGAACATGTTCTTTTAGCTCACAGAAGTTTCTTATTATCCACCTTCTGAAGCCTGATTCTGTGAGTTCATCACACTCATCCTCCGTCAAGCCTTGTTCTCTTGCTGATGAGCAGCTGTGATCCACTGTAGGAGGAGAGGCATTCTGATTTCGGGTGTTCTCAGCCTTTTTGCACTGGTTTCTTCCCATTTTTGTGGATGTATCCACCTGTCATCTTTGTAATTGCCGACTTTCAGATTGGGTCTCTGAGTGGACGTCTGGCTTGTTGGTTATGAAGTTTTTTCTGTTTCTTAGTTTTCCTTCAGCAGAGTCCCCTTCCCCACAGAGCTGGGCCTTCCCGGGTTCCACTGTGCTTGCTCTCAATCCTCAGCGCTTCCAATTGCTATTCTCCTTGTGGGGATGGGACCAGCAGAGCCCGACTAAAGGGCACCCAGTCCCGTATACTCACCGAGAAGCGCCGCGCCGGGGTGCCGGCAAAACAGCCGCGCCGGCCAAAAGAGTTGCGCTGGCGACCCTTTGCGCTGGTGACCCGTGTGGCTCCTTCGCCGGGAATCTCCCAGTTTGTGGGCATCAAAAATTCGTCTGCAATTGCGGCATCCACTTGCTCTCTGCATTTTCACTGGGAGCTGCAATCCTGAGCTTCTGCTACATGGCCATCTTGGATCTCTCTCCGCCCAGTGATGAAGTTTTTCTGTTTCTTAGTTTTCCTTTGGCGGATGCTCACTCCCCACAGAGCCGGACCTTTCCAGGTTCAGTTGTGCTTGCTGTGAAGCTCTCAGTCCTCAGCGCTTCCAATTGCTGTTTTCCTTGTGGGGATGAGACCAGCCGAGCCCGTCCATCCCGTATACTCCGCACCGAGAAGTGCCGCGCTGGGGCACCGGCAAAACAGCCGCGCCAGCCAAAAGAGTCGCGCTGGTGACCCGTGTGGCTCCTCTGCTGGGAATCTCCCGGTCTGTGGGCAACAAAAATTCATCGGAAAGTGCGGCGTCCACTCGTTCTCTGCACTTTCACTGGGACCTACATTCCTGAGCTGTTGCTAATCGTCCATCTTGGATCTCTCCTCCCCTCTTTGTCTTTTTTAACTGCTATTGTTTTAAAGTTTGTTTTGTCTGATATAAGAACAGATATTCCTGCTTGCTTTTGGTGTCTGTCTGCATGGAATATCTTTCTCTACTTCTTTATCTTAGGTTTACATGAGTCCTTATATGTTAGGTGAGTTTCTTGAAAGCAGCAGATACTTGATTGGTGAATTCTTATTCATTCTGCCATTCTGTAACTTTTAAGTGGAGCATTTAGGCCATTTACATTCAACATTAGTATTTAGATGTGAGGTATTTATTCTATTCATCATGCTATTTGTTGTCTGAATACTTTGTGTTTTTTATTGTATTTTTCCTTTATATGTACTATATGATTTATGTTTTAAGGAGGTTCTATTTTGGTTTATTTCAAGAATTTGTTTCAAGATTTAGAGCTACTTTTATCAGGTCTTGTAATGCTGGTTTGGTAGTGGCAAATTCAATATTTGTTTGTCTGAAAAAGACTACATCCTTCATTTATAAAGCTTAGTTTTGCTGGATAGAAAATTCTTGGCTGATAATTGTTTTGTTTAAGGATGTTAAAGATAGAAACCCACTTTATTCTAGCTTGTAGGATTTCTTCTGAGAAATTTGCTGCTAATTTTGTAGGTTTTTCTTTATTGGCTACCTGGTGCTATTGCCTCACAGATCTTAAGATTCTTTACTTCATCTTGACTTCAGATAACCTGATTACTATGTGCTTAGGTGATCATCGTTTTGTAACAAATTTCCCATGTGTTCTTTGGGCTTCCTGTATTTAGATGTCTGGATCTCTAACAAGACTTGGGAGTTTTCCTCAAGTATTCCCTCAAATAAGTTTTCCAAACTTTTAGATTTCTCTTCTTCCTCAGGAGTGCTAATTATTCTTAGGTATAATCATTTAACATAATCCCACACTTCCTGAAGGCTTTGTTCATTTTTGGAAATTCTTTTTTCATTTTCTTTTTTGGATTAGGTTAATTCAAAAACGTTGTCTCTGAGCTCCAAATTTCTTTCTTCTGCTTGTTTAATTCTATCGCTGAGACTTTCTAGTGTATTTTGCCTTTCTCTAAGTGTGTCTTTCCTTTCCAGAAGTTGTGATTATTTTTATTTATGCTATCTATTTCACTGAAGATTTTACTCTTTATTCTCGTGTGCTTTTCTTTATTTCCTTAAGTTGGACTTCACCTTTTTCCGGTGCCTCCTTCATCACCTTAATAATTAACCTTCTGAATTCTTTCTCTGGAAATTCAGGAATTTCCTCTTGATTTTGATCCATTGCTTGGGAGCTAATGTTTTGTAGGTGTTAATGAACCTTGTTTAGTCATGTTACCAGAATTTATTTTTCTGATTTCCTTTCACTTGGATAGACTATTTCAGAGGAAAGACCTGGGGTTCAAGACTTGCTTTTCAGTTTCTTTTGTGCCATGGGTGCTCCCTTGATGCAGTACTTTCCCCTTTCCTCTAAAGATGGGATTCCTGAGAGCCTGATTGCTACTCCTTCTTTCCTTTTTTTTTTTTTTTTTTTTGCAATTTTACATTTTTTTATTATACTTTAAGTTTGG
>PVKP010044414.1:0-16748 GCA_004027715.1 Plecturocebus donacophilus | reverse complement strand
TATTAAAACAATAGTAAATGCCCTTTTTTGCTTACAGCTAGGTTAATATAATAACATCATTATTAGACTGGTGTTCTAGCAGTTGTCTAACATAGCTTTTGTTCCTCCCCTTTCTTTACCCCCACTGCCATAGTCTTGTGTTATATCTGGACACTTGGGAACTAACCAGTCTCTCTCCCTTCCTTCAGTTCCCTGTAGCCGCGGAGATGAAGAGGAGCAGGACGTGAGAAATTTTTACTTAAGACTGCTTTGGTTTCCTGCCAACTATTTATTTATCAGTGATACTTATATGACTTAAGTTGTAATGCCATAGTACTTTCACAAAATATACGAATTCATGTTTCACTGTTTTTTTTAATCGCCTTCGTTTCAATGCCCTTATCAGTTCATTATTAGTGTATTGTTGCTTCATTGTCCAGCACCACTGTCTGATAAAATCCTTAATTATTAAGTATCTGATAACACTATCCAAACTGCTTTAATTACAGCACAGTTTGTGCCTTGTTTTTATTACATTTCATGCCAGAAAGAACCTAGCCAGGATCTTTAATAAGGTCATATTAAATGCAGGCTAGAGGTTAAAACTCATGAGGCTGCTTTGATTCTCTGCCTATTGTGTAGAGAATCTCATCAGAAAGGCCCCAAACTTCATTAAAGATGGCTGGATGTGGGCCTGCCTATATTGCCACTTGCTTTAAGGGCTATCACTCAGGGGCAATGATTGGTGTGCACCTCATGATCCCTGTTATGTTAAGGCAATTTCTACACCTAGGTTAGGTATTAATACTGCTCTTACCTCCAACACAAATCCCCTGACAGTTAGAAAAGCAGGAGAAATGACAGGAGAATTAATCTCTAGTGCCCATCCAAAAGGAAAACCTTTCCCCAGAGGAGGGAGAAGGGTATGTTGAACTCAGTTAATCTGTGTTAGTTGTAATGATAAAGAGCCCCCTGTGCCTGCCTCTGTTGAAGACATTAGATGACCTTTTTTTCAACTTGTCATTATCCCTTTGGGCTTTCCTTCTCTCCACTCTTACTAGGCTTCTTGGAGTTTTATGACATCTTTAAATAATCATCTTTGCATTAAAAAGGTGGAGGAACACTCAAGCTTTCCATGTAGAAGGGTTGAACAAAGTAATTCATTTTGCACAAAAAGAAGGAACAGCCTGGTGTTTTCACAAATCCTTTGTATTTCATGGGTGTGTGTGTGTGTGTTTCCAGATGTGTTTATGGGTCATGCACCGTGAACCATGCTGAGAAAACCAGATCATAGAATAAGGACAAAGAATGTCACTATGCACAAAAGATAGGAAGATAAGAGCCTGCAGTGACTCGTCAGGTCATTCCCAGTGCACCTGCCTCTCCTGATAAGGATGCCTTTGATGGTGGCTGCCATTGCTGCTGATGCACCTCTGTGCCTGCTGCAGAATGGCTGGGGTTTGGGAAGAAATGTTAAGAAACACAATGAATAACTAACAAAGCTCCTTTGATGAATGCAGTCATTTGCATTTCAGAGCAAAACAGCTTCACTTCTGATGGGAGCATGGCATACCTAACCACAAATATAGTGCATGTCTTTCAGTGACATGTAAGGGCAATAGTAGGCACAGTGAGAGTTTGGTGGTGGAGAGTTCCAACTCATTACATGCTAATAGCATAGAAAACACTGACCCAGAAAATTATTGTTTAATGGTTTTGGTTTCGACTGAAAATATGTGTAATAATAGCACATTCTTTCACAATTCATCATCATTGAAATTAACATCCCATGTGTCTTTTGTAGGTGTTAAGGAATGATTCACAATTGAACTGTTTGCCTCAGTGCTGCAGAAATGGTATTTTACCTCACTTTATTCCTATCCTACTCAATAGAACAAAACAAAAGGAAGTTTTGAGTGTGTCAGGCTGAATGTGAGTGACTTTCTGGGTTGTATACTCCTCGAGAGGAAGCAATTGGATGTATCTGTTACTGTGATGGGGCTTAACTATTTGCCCAGAATGCAGCAGTGATTTGCAGGTTGAACATACCCACTCTTACCTTACCACAAACCAGAAATATAAAACTGTGACCCAGAGCCAGCCATGGGCTATTGCTTCTCCCTTAATTTTGATCTACTGCCTGGTGATACTGGTGACTCTCAACTCATAATGCAGAAAGCCCCAGGGGACTCCATACTTTCTGGCCAAGGAAAAGCTAACATAAAGTGAGAAATCACTTATTCCATGAATCATTCATAATTCATGGTGTGTTCCCATTTTTGTTGGTAAACCAGTTGCTATTCTGACTGAAAGACTCTTTTCTCCCTGTAAATTACTTAAATAGGGTATTCCTGATATACTTTTAATAGTCTCACATTCACTTCAACAAACAAGTATCAAACACCTACTTAGTGTCAGGCATTGCATTTTATTGATAGAAAATAAAGATGACAAAAAGAAACCCCTTGGTCTTACATTTCTCCTCAAATGGAGCAGGAAACAGCATACAAATATTTACATCCCAATGGGAGGAATGTTGTAATAATAGGAGTGTGGGCAAAATGCTGGCTGAGCACAGGGAAGGAAGGGATGATTTGACAGAATACGCATCTGACCCTTAGAATATGGAAACTAAACAGGAGTTAGTGAATATTTAGAATGACCTTGCAATGTAATGCTCTATCCCTTAGACTGAGCTAGTGGATCACTGAGTATATTTAGAAAAATCTCCCAAAACGTCTATGATCTTACAAAAACTCTTTCTCACCCATATATATGAGGGAATGTTGTCCCTTTAAAAGACTTCAGGGTATACCAAAACCTAGAACTGAGTGGACAATGAAATAACATAATATCAAAGACAGATATTCCTGACTGTAGTTTAACCAAAAGGGAAACCACCAGAAAGACTAAAATGTCAATTTCCTTTGCTAAAAATGTGCTTTATTTGCTCACTGGCATTCATCCACTGAAAATATATATTCTTAGATAATAGCCATACTTTCCCAAGTAAATTCCCTGCCTGCTTCTTTCTTTGGAGTTGTAGAAACTGATCAATTTCTTCAGCTTTATGGGTCTTTCTCTCTACAAACATAACTTACACTTGTTAGTATAACCTTTGCATACATTAATAACAGAAATTAAATGTCCCTTGTAGTCTCTTACCCTCATCTAGAGTGACTAAAAATGATCAGAGTTGATTCTAGTCAACCTTTTTTCCTATTTTGTTCTTGTCTTTTTGTTACTCAACTCATCTGACCTTGCACCTCTTAGCCCTCCTTTTCTCAGGAGGTCACTTTGTGGTACTAGTTTTCCTGAATGTTACAGTGAGATGCTAGGCAAAGAAATATTTCCTATTCAGAACTGGGGAAGTGTGTAGAACACTGATTTTTTTTCTAAGTAAGTAAGTGACATTATTTTGCTTGAATAGCCGGCTAAAGATTTATGTATGAAAAACAGATATACTAAGAATGGTTGAGAAGTTATAAAAGGAATACTGTAATTAGTGAAATAATTGAATAATTTGATATTAACCAAATGTGTGGAATCAAAGAATTTCAACTTACCTTGTTGCCAGTAGCTTACCCTATGTGAATCTTACCTGTATGTATATAATTATTTTCTAAAGTGAAACTTTACTGTAAATGAAAATGAATACGGAGTTTAAGACACAGTCACTTGTACTGTTGTGTTCCTTCTACCATGTAGATTCTGTAGTGGTGGTTTTTGGAAAGTTTTCTTCTGATTTTTTTAGGCTTTTTTCTTTTTTCTATTTGAGGCTTTTTTTTTCTTTGAAGTTTTTATTATTTAAATACACCATACTAGTCTCTGAAAATATCACAAATAAAAGATTTTTTTCTTCATTCAGCAAATTAGAAGTAGGGCGAATTTTCTACACAGTAGCTGCTATGAGCCTGATTTTATTTTCCGATCCTTTTTCTTTTTTTCGTTTTTTTTCTTTGCCATGGGATTAGCAACATTAGAACAAAAACACTTACATGCATACATACATTGTATTTTACAGAAATACAATAAGTGTTTGTGATAGAATGTCACAAAAGCCACATCTCTTTATCTCATGTTCAGTTTTGAGTGAAACACGTTTCCTTACAACACTTAAATATACAAAGAGCAAATAGAATGTTGTTAAGGTAAAACACAGGGTACAAACTCTGGCCAGTGCCCTGCTAATTGTTAATGAGGGTAGAAAGCAGATTTGAATGCTTCTTTTAATTGGCTTCATTAGTCATTTCCCTCCCCCGCCCAGCTCCCTCCCCCCCAAGGTGTCCTCTGGTGGATCTTTTTTTATTTTCTCTGCAGTCTCTCATTAGCCCAGGTTCATGGAGTCCTTAATGTTCATATTCAGTCATTTTAATATACCAATAAATGCGGGAAGGGCAATCAAGACTAAAGTTGCAATGGCATGGAGCTGGCACTGGTGCTAGCTTCAAAGGTGACTTATCTACTGAAGACACATAGGATCCACCTGTGATGAACAAATCTGAGATGAAGGCACACATTCTGCATTACTCTGACGTTTTAGCAGACCTTCTGGTCTGGCAGTAGTGGATTGCTCTGAAGTGAATTCAAATGGCCATTGATGAGAGCTGTAGGCCTATCACGTTCACAGAATAAACTGCCACTGATGTAATGAAACCGACCTCCCGGGACCAGGCGATTCCGGCAGGTAGAGCATGTAAAACACTTAAGATGATACACATTGCCTTGCGCCCTCAGGACGAGTTCGCTCTCAGGAATCGACTGTCCACACGCGCTGCAAACACTGCTAGTTCCCCAACAACCTGCTAGCTGGGCTCCCGCCCTGCGCTCGCCCCCTCATGGGCCCGAAGCCGCCCTCCGGCTGGGCGCTCCAACTGCGGCCTCCGGCGGCGCTGGCCCGGGTGCGGACGGCCTAGCAAGAAAGGGTCGGCAGATGACCGCCACCCGAGCTTCCAGCGCGTTTCCTCCGAGGCTTTTTTCTTCCTACACATTAATCAATGTAGTTCTATTTCTTGCTTCTATTAAGTGTGTCTGCTAATTCTGCATGCCCCAGACTGGAAACCCCAATTAAATGCTTTTTAAACTGGTCTGTAAAGTACAAAGAGCTCAAAGTGAGGTCTTACAGACTTTTCCATGTGAAAAATCCTATCATTTGGCACTGGGAATGTGTGACATTCATTTATTTTGACTACTTGAAGGCCTTTAAAATCTTATTTCTGAGTCTCTACTCTGTTTTATTGAGATAGGTTTGTCAGAAAACTTACAAATCCTTTTAGTTTTTTGGCTGCAATTGAGATCTCTACCTGTAACCTTTCATCCAGTGACACAATTAAACAAATCATTCTCATGCTTAATAAGTTTGTGATGGTAGTGACAAGGAAGCTCAGCTTATTTTGGCAAAAGTCCCCTGCAGGAGAGAGAGAAAAAAATTAACTTGGGATTGGATACTCTTTTTTTTTTTTTTTTTGGTGGGATCCCTTCCTCCATATGAATCAGAGACCCAGTTTCCTTCCACCTGCTCCTGTCGTCCCTTGTGGCTTCAACATCCTCTGCTTCCAGCCAGCAGAAGGGGAAAAACAGGAGCTAGAAATTCCCACCCACTTCTTAAAAGTCCTAACCAGAAATGATAGAGATTGCTTCTGCTCTTCTATTGGCAAGAATGAGCCTCATGGCCAAAACCCACAATGTGGGGGAGTCAGGAGGTACAGTCCCTGGCTCAGGAGCACCCACCTGAGGGAGCACCCTCAGCCACAGCCCCACACCAGCATAACATGAACTTCTGGTGGAGAGCTAGCCATAGCAGCCACAGGTAATAAAACAACCTAGAAGTTCTGGAAAATAAGGGAAAATGTACAAATATGCAATAACACACATGAACACAGACAGTCATCCAACTCCACCAACATGCAGGTGGAATATTTCCAGATTTTTCCTGGGGGCAGGTCTCAAGCAGACCCAATTCCTCATAGAGAGAATTTCTTACATGAAAACAGCCTCAGCCCTTACACCAAGCCTCTGCTCTCTCTACTGGGCCCACACCAGCACAATACCCTGGAGAAGCCCCAAGCCTCCACAAGTACCAAACCCGCCAGTGAACAGCACCGCCATCCTCGCCTCTACCGGAGTAGAGGGGTGTTCCTGCCACCCCGCCCTAGGCCTCAGGCCCGGGATCAGGGCCCGCTGGAGCTGGGGCTGCACTAGGCAGGAAGGCTGCTGCCTTCTTCCTGCGGGAGCTCCAGGCACAGTCTGCACCACCCGGATAGAGCTGCCCCAAAGTTACGGGCCTTGCGAAACTTCCACAGAGCCGGGACCAATGGGAACAGATTGGACGACTAAGTCCAACTAGCTGGTTTTACCCAGGGCGGGAAAGGGAAAGAGCTGCTGGAAGCCACAGAAGCAGCGCTAGCAGCGGTCAGATCCCGATTCCAAGCTCTGGCTGGTCCTCCCCTCCCCCCTCCCCTAATCTGAGACTGGGCTCTCCTGTGTCCGGAGCCTTCCTCACCCCGGGCCGGAACCCAAGGCCTTCCTGGACACTTTCCACTGGCACCATCCCCTTGAAAACTCACTTGGGACATGTTTAGAGAGACCGGCCCCTCTAAATAGGATCTCCACTCCGCCGGAGAGGGGCGGAAGCTGAGGTGGAGGATGCGGACCCCGGTCTTTGCTTTCCCCCCTTTTCGCTGAGAGGCCTGCAGTTACGCTGTGGTGTGGTCCTGGGCGATCTGCCGCGCCCAAAGCGAGTTCCCAGGAAAGACAGGGGTGGAGAGAAAGGCAGGGCAAGAGGGAGGCAGGGAGAGAAATAGGGGTCAATGGCTGGGAATTACCTCCTGTCCCCGACCAACCAGTCCAGGGAATCGCAAACAGCTTTCCGCCCCCAACCCTAGCGAAGGGCAGGTGTTCGGAGCCTTTCCTCTCCCCCCTCCTTAAAAAACCCTATACATGACCAATGAGGAATAGCTATTTAGTCCAACAACAACAACCCCTCCCCACAGGCTGCCTGGAACATTTTCAAACCCTCCAACTGAGAGAGGTCTGGTTCCATGTTTGTTTTCTAAGCAGGGAGGTGTCTACGCAGTTGGGTCCCCAGCCAGGTCTCCGACTGCCGCTGCACGGCGAAGGGGTGGTCCCGGGCCTGGATGGGTAGAGGTCTGTGTCGGGAAAGGAAAGGCGAATAGTCCTTAGACCCAGGTCGGTGGGACAGAACCTTGGAGTCCCCTTAACCTCATTTTGTCCCTGACTCCCATTCACCCACCTCCAACCCAAAGCGAAACCAGAACTCAATTTCAGGGGCTATACTTTCATATAGAAATGGAGTTGGAAAGGGGGACTGGGGAAAGATACCTGATCTATTCAGGTCCTTTCTCATCTCCCTACTGATTAAGAAAAAGAAAAAAGAAAGAGAGGAAAAGAGAGACTGAAAAAGAAAACGAAATAAAGACCAAGCAAAGGAGGAAGAAAGGGGAGAAGTACCCCTCCGCTCCCGCCCCCCCCCGCCTTTCCCTCCACCACCCGAACAAAACCATTTTCGATTTTTCGGGGTTTAGACAGAGTAAGGGAGAATTCTAATGATTTGTCGCAGCGATAAACAAACTAAAAGGAAAGGAAGGTAAAAACAAACCCAATACTACTTTCAAGGATGTTGCAGGATTTAGTTTGCTTTTATTTATTCCTAGTGGATTTTGTTTAATTTGTTTTGCCTAAATCGTCAGGTTTATAATCACACATCGAAGTCCTGGATCAACTGCGAAGGCCTCCTTCTATTTGCCACGGCTTTTATGGAAATATAGGAATAATTCTTCCCTGGATTGCAATACAATGAGGAAGATTTTCTTCCTCCTCTTCTAATCTAAAAGAGGGGAGGGGAGGAAACAGGAGGAATCCATCCATTCCCGGTGTGTTGACTAGGGGTTAATGTTTGCCTTCTGTATGACCAAGTCTCTGTGTCCGTCCCCGTCTCCATTTTCTCTTCCTACCTCAAACCCAGCAACTTAGAAAACGGCGCTAGCGGGAAAACCCCCGCTGCTTTGTTCTCCTGCCGAAAAAGCCAAAAGGGACAAACTGCCGGGCTCTGGGACGATTAATTAAAATACGATTTAATGATGCCGACTGTGATGATGATGGCGTTAGCAATCACAATAAATTGACAAAACAAAATTCTTTAAACCCGAGCTAGGGCCCGACTAATGCGGTTCCTCCCAGAGCCGAGACTGGGCCGCGGTCTCGGATGCGATGGGTATCAAACTCCAGCGGCAACGTCGCTCCCCCGAAGACGTGGCGGGAAAATCTGCCCTGGAGGTGATCCCGAATGTCCCCACCTGAGGCTCGAGGCCTGGTGAATGTGCCCATTGTCCTTTCGGGGCCTCTCCCTCGGACCCCAGCCGCACCCATGAAACTGACCAGAAATGGACGAAGCCGGAGTGCGGTGGGAACCGAAGCCGGCAGCCACAGGCTCGAAGGCGGCCTAGGCGAGCGCTGCGCAGCTTCATCCCTGGAGGAGCCTCCCACTCACCAACGAACCCTTGAAAACAGCGAGGCACAGGCGGGCCTCCAGGCAGAGCAGTCACTGACCCGGCGCTGTCCGCCCATCCAAGCCAACGACTGGCTCCCGAATACCTCATAATTTGGAATAAAATGTGAAATCCAGCTCCCCGCCCCCACGCCGCCTCCCCCACCAGCGCCTCGATCTCTCGCTCGCCCTGCCCCCGCTCCCGCCCCCACTCCCGCCCCCAGCGATTTGCAAACGCACCTCTAAAGGACACAGGCACACGACTCAGCATGGACAGGACCACACAGCCCAGCCCCACAGAAGGGGAGCAAACAAGCACCACCCAGCACTGCCCCAGAAGCCGACATGGTCAGCCCCGCACACTGCCCAACAGGACACAACGAAATCAGTCAAATGCAGCGGCTCACGGACACACAACCCAGCAGTCAGGATCACACACGCCCGACATAACGACCACACCACCAAACACAGTAGCAGAGGCCACACACCCCCCACACAGAACCAGAGCCCTGCTGAGAACGCCAACCGAACACGATCGTGCGCGACGAAGGAAACGCGGGAGGGCCTCGAAGGGTCCACGTCTACACACCGCAACCGCGCAGGCACCACCACACTCGCACACACAGCCTCCGCCAAGAAGACCACTCGGAAGCAGCCAACGCCGCCCACAGCGCTCACGAACGCACTCTCACAACCCCACCGCACGCTCACAACCACGGAGGAGAAATGAAAACCAACCACCGCCTCGCGCGTTTCTGTGTATTGCGTAAGGAAAGGGGGAAGGAAGGAAGAGTCTCTTGGCGGGAGGGGCGGCGGCAGCCGGGGCCAGGGCGTCCGTGGACAAGGTCCCCCCATCGAAAGAAACCAAGGCAAGGGAGCGAAGACCTCTTTGCGGACGTGGGGGAAAGAGGAGGGCATTGATGAGGAATTCGCTGGGAGGCCGCGGGCTGCTCTTCCCCCAGAAAAAGGCCAGAATGCTCACGTTTTTCCGCTACGGGGGTGCGTGTGTGGCCATTTTGAGGCCTGGTCTTGAGCGGGGTGGCCCGGCCCCTCCCGCGGCCCGCGCTCTCCCCGTTCTCCCGCCCGCGCCGCGCCCGCCCGGCTCCTGCACCGACGCGCTCTAATCCCACTCACGTTCCAGGCCTCGTTAGCATGGGCCGAGGCGCGCCGGGGCCGTGTGCGCCGCGGAGATAAGGCACTGCCGCGGGTCCGCCCGCCCCCGATAAGCGCCTCGGCCATTATGGGCCAAATGATTCATTTTAATTTGGCAATTTCACCGGAGGGAGTGGGGACTGGCTGAGCGGCGCTAGGACCGGCTCCGGAACGGAACGCGCTGCGGAGAGCGTTGGACGCGCTGTCTAGGACCCAGGGGATCCAGCCCCCATTTCGGATCCCAAGGCTTTTCGGGAACGCCAGCTCCCCACCACCTCAGTCGCCGGCCTTTTAGACACCTTTCTTCAGCGACTCTTACCCCAACACTGCCTCTACCTCTGAAGACACCATGACACCAAAATCCTCACCTCCCAGCTCTTCTTCCTTAATTTATTCTTTCTCCAGTGTCCCAGACACCCAGATTTCAACGGGCAGTGTCCCTATCCCAGAAAGCTCCCCAGCTCCTCCCTAGCCCTTTGCCCCTTCTAAAATAGAGCTGGTAGCTCAAATCCATGGGCTCTATGGCGGCCCGGCAGAACCCCTGTCAATAGAGAGATTAAAATGTCCACTCTGCTAGGTTTCAGGCTGAGCCCAGAGCCCAGGAACACCGCTCCCCGCATGGTATTAAAAAAAAAAAAAAAAACGAAAGCAAGAAAAAAAGTTTAATCTAGTGACTGAAACACTGTTTTAGGCGTTCTACAAATACTAACTCATTTACTCTTCATAATCCTGAGAAGTTGGATCCTCCATTTACAGATGACAAAACTGAGACACAGAAAGTCAAAGTAACTTTTCGACCGTTATATAGCTAGTGCCTGGTCGAGTCTGCCTTGGAAGGAAATTTAGCACAGAGTCTTCTCTGCAACTCAGCTGATGAAGAGGGGCAGCCAAAACCTAGGCGGGGATAGGGATCTGGGCTCAACTCACTGCAGGGACCAAGCTCTATACTGTGGAGCAGGAATCTGAGTTTAGTGCCAGCTGGATGATGGGCTCAGCCCACGAGTGTCTCTGGGTTCATTCTTTCACGGTGGAGTGGAAAGAACACAAGTTTGAATTTTAGTCACTTAGCTCTGAACCTCGGTTTTCTCATTTGTAAAATGAGGAGGTAATACCGACATCACAAAGTTGTGAGAATTAACTTATATGACCTTTAAAAGGTGGTGGTGAGGATAATGATGTATGGAACGTCGCTCAGTCCATGGCCCAGGAAGACATCATGTGCACTTGCATGGGAGTTCTGGTTATCATCATAGAGAAGGAAGTTAAGACACAGAGAGATGTGACTTCGCCAAAACTTACAGTAACCCAAAGGAAAAGCCAGGAGCCAAACTTTGGTGTCCAATTTCCAGTCCACAACTATACCCTCCATGCCAGCCTGATTTGTCCTTCTAGTATCTCCACTTTTGAGCTTTTTTTGGACCTGAGAACTGGGGAAAAGCCCCTACTCTAAGTCCCAATAAAGATTGAGCTGAGAGCATGGCCCCAGTCTGGGATCTGGCTTCTCCTTGGTCATCAGGATGATCCTGTGAGAAGACACGGTTAATTCAGTGCCGTCTGTCCCCTCTGTTCCTCTTGTGCTCTCTGAAGGTAGTCAGGCTGTCAGGGGAGTACAGATAACTCTCAGTGAAGCCCACGTCCTAAGAAAAAGCCTATTCCCCCTTGCCATACGGCCTTTGCCTTTGCTTGGCTCCATCACTTAATAGAAAATGAGAGTTACATAATTCTGAGTCTGAAACACAACTCTGCCATTCTTGGGCTTTGGGACCTTTGGGCAAGTGATTTCATGTCTCTGAGCCACTGCGAAAAGAGGCTAGCCATTCCCATGTAGGAAAGCCCAGGTGGGGACTGCTTCTCTGAGAAAATGAAGCCCGGACTGAGAGTTAAGAGTGAAATTTGGGGATGTGGAGAAGGGGGGTGGGGAGAAGCATGAGCATCCAGAACCTGCCAGGTGTGTGGAGGAAACATCTGGACCAAGGGCTGGAACAAAAGCGCAGTAGGTTTGTGAAAGGGACAGAAAAGTGTCCGGTATGGCTGGAGCATGCTTGCGGACAAGTTAAAGCATTTTTTGGCATCTTTTGTTTGTTTGTTTGGTTTGAAGGTAGGGGTGGTACCCTGTAGAGAATCAGATTTGCATTTCTAGAAAGCTCTTTGGCTGAAGTGTGGAGGGGGAAGGACTCTGGGAGGCCAGTTCTGGAGCCGCTGCAGTGGTTAGGGGAAGGGGATTAGAGCTTGGGCCTCTGTGCTGGCAAAAGAGACGATAAGAGGCCGGTGAAGATGACATGTATTTAGGGTATAAAACCGGGTTTATGAGAATTGGGTTTGGGGGGATGAGGGAGAGGAAGGCTCCTGCAGAGCTATAGGTGGTTATTGCTGGAGATGGGGAACCTGGAGACCAAGAGACATGGGGAGGGCTTATACACTTGGTTTTGAACTCCTTGAGTTCAGATGCCTTTGAGGCACCTGCAGACTGTTGGGATTATTTTACAGGGATTATTATTAAATGTCCCCAGCCAGCACCTCCAAGGAAGGTGTCCTTTTCTGTGGTGAAGGAATATGGACAGGTGGAAAGGGGTTTGTCAGCCCTATGGCAAAGGGTGTGTCCAGGCCTCTGCGGGTCCAGGAGGTGACTCACCAATCCCCCAATTCGACACATTTGTTCTCTGCCATGCTCCAGATTCTGACAGTCAGGCAGCCAATCCCGACCTCATCCTCCAAACCCCTACCCGGTGCTGGGGGCTCAAGACATTTACACCCTCACCCCTTTCCCGCCCCCCACCCCCGCCGTTTCCGACGGTCAGTGGAAAAACGGAAACTGTGCGCTAAGCGGGGCGCTGCCCAAAATAGCATCTGGTGCCTGGCGGTCAGCGAGTTGTCCAAGCGTCCATAAGAGAGAGACAGGCCGGGCCCAGCCAGGAAATGCCACCCCTCCTCCACCCGCCCCAAACGGAGGCCCCAGTCGGGCAGGAAACCCAGAGCGCCTGGGGTGGGGGTGGCGGGGAGGGAGGGGAGGTTGAGACCCAGACTGGTAAGTCTGGAGTCTGGAACTGGGGTGGCAAGACCAAGGCCTTACTAGGCTCCGGGCCTGAGGCCGTTTCCCCCACCACCGCCAAAGTTTGAGTTCTCTCTAAACCCCAAAGTTGAGCCTCTCACCATTTTTCAAGTGTTTCTGCCTGCCCTCTCTGGGTACTGGACTATCTCTGAGCTTCTCTCCTGAGCTTGTTCTCTGGAGGGATGCCTTCTATGCACTCTGGTGTGAGCAGCTGAGTTTATTTTTAACAAATTTACATTGCATTTACTGTGTGACAGGTACTGTCCTAGGCACTTTATAAATATTAATTCAGTTAATCCTTACAAGAACCCAATGAGGTTGGGACGACTCCATTTTGTAGGTAGCACAGAGAGGTTGAGCAACTTGCAGAGAACACCCAGCAGGTAAGTGGTGGAGGCAAAATTCACATGTAGGGCAGTCTGGCTTTCAGCCACAGGGCTCCAAAGGCAGCAAAGCAAGCACAATGGTCAAGCAGACCTGAGCTCCTGTCCCTGCTCCCTAGTTGCCAGCTGTATGATACCAGGCAAATTCCTCAATCTCTGAGTTTCACTTTCCTCATCTGTAGAAGAGAGGTGATCATTTTCCATACATGATACTTTTATATAATTTTATATATCTATCTATAAAGACATTTTATCTATAAAGAGTTGTGGAAAGACACTGTTCAGAAGATACACAGGCTTGGCACACTGGATGCAGGGGACTAGGCCTGCTGGACTCTGGCACAAGCTCTGAGTTCCCAGGAAAAGTATACATACTTTTAAATATTTCCTCATACTTTTAATGAAGAAAATTTCAACTTGAGGAAATGTCATTATTTCCCTCTTCCATTTCCAAAAGACTCTTCTCTCCATTTTTACCCCTGTCCTTGCCCTGGAAGAACCCCTAGCCCGTCAGTAAGCAACCCTCAAGAATTCTGAGCTTGAGTCATGTCTGTGCTTCCAAACCCAGCACTGCCGTCAGAGTTCTTAGGCATCAAAGGGACTTCACTCTCAGTGGCTTTCAAAGTGGATGATTAGCATCACCCAGGAACTTGTTAGAAAAGCAAAGTCTCAGGCCTCACCCCAGGCCTATTACTAGTACTCTGAGGGTGAGAGCCAGCAATCTGTTTCCACAAGCCTTCCTGGTGATTTCTGACACACACACAAAATTTGAGAACCACCTCTGTAGTTTAGAACCCCCATCTGTAGCAAAGGGCAAAGTAGAATTGAATGTGGTAAGAAAACACTATGCTTTTTATTTTTCCTTTGGAGACCGGGTTCCATTCTGTCTCCCAGGCTGGAGTGCAGTGGCGTGATCTTGGTTCACTGCAAACTCTGCCTCCCGGGTTCAAGTGATTCTCCTGCCTCGGCCTCCCAAGTAGCTGGGACTACAGGTGCATGCCACCATGCCCAGCTAATTTTTTTTTTTTTTTTTTTTGAGACAGAGTCTCACTCTGTTGCCCAGGCTGGAGTGCAATGGCACAATTTTGGCTCACCACAACCTTCAGCTCCTGAGTTCAAGCAATTTTCGTGCCTCAGCCTCCCAAGTAGCTGGGACTATAGGCACCCACCATGCCCAACTATTTATATTTTTAGTAGAGACAGGGTGTCGCCATGTTGGCCAGGCTGGTTTTGAACTCCTGACCTCAGATGATCTGCCCGTCTTGGCCTCCCAAAGAGCCGGGATTATAGGCATGAGCCACTGCACCTGGCTTGTGCTTTTTAATGTTTCAAAGCCATTTCCCTTTCCCTTGCCCATGCGGAAGACCAAAGCATGCAGAAGCATGCAGAAGCATGCAGAAGCATGCAGAAGACCGAAGCTGCTTTCCAGACTTACAGAAGAGATCATGTCTAAGCTTAACTGTTCTCATGAGCAGAGAACCCCAATAGCTCTGCCATCAATGATTTTATTCCCAGAGCTGTTAGGAAAGGACAAAACATGTACACGGCCACCAGTTCTCTGTCTACCAAATAGTTGTTGCTCACTGAGACAGAGCCCTAGCCCAAGAGTACACATTAATACATGTGGACAAGACCCTGGGGCCCTGAAGGGGACTGTATGTCCTGGGCACTGCCGTGTGTGCCTGCACTGCTCCCTGCTTCTGCCTCTGTTCTGTCTTTTATCCTCCACTGTAACTTGCCAGGCTGCTAATGTGATCCCCACTTTAAAAATGAGCAAACAGGCTCATCTTGGTATACAGTCGCTCACTTGGTATACATCTAGGTCCGCTTAGCCCCAGTGTCCTCTCCATTCCTGCTGGCTAGAGGGAACTATGTGTTACTTTGGGAGAACTATTTCAAAATCTTTTTTTTTTTTTTTGGAGACAGAATCTTGCTCTGTCACCCAGGCTGGAGTGCAGTGGTGCAATCTCAGCTCACTGCAACCTCCACCTCCCGGGTTCAGGCAATTCTCCAGCCTCAGCCTCCCGAGTAGCTGGGATTACAGGTGCCCGCCACCACACCTGGCTAATTTTTGTATTTTTAGTAGAGATAGGGTTTCACCATGTTGGCCAGGCTGGTCTCAAACTCCTGACCTTGTGGTTCACCCTCCTCAGCCTCTCAAAGTTCTGGGATTACAGGCATGAGTCACTGCAGCCAGCTCAAAATCTTGAACACTTTGGATAGCATTATGATATGCCCTGGTTTAAATCCTTTGACCCTAAAGAAGATAAACAGCCAAAACTCTCATGAGAAGATTCTTCAACTTGTATTAAGGAAATAGAAATTAAAACCACAGTGAGATGCCATGACACATCCACTAAAATGGTTAAAATTTAAAAGACTGACAATACCAAGTACTGCTGAGGATGTGAAGGAGCAACCAGAGTTCTCCAGCAACATTGCTGAAGGAAATGCAAAAATTACTCAACCACTTCGGAGAACTCTTTTGCAGTTCCTGTGAATGTGCAGTGTATAAACACACACATATATATGTAACCTGAAAAATACATATCCACAAGAACACCTATACATTAATATTCATAGAATCTTTATTTGTAAAGCAAAAAACAACAAACAATTCAAATATCCATCAACAGGTGAATGGTAAACTGTGGTACATTCATGTAACAGAATAC
The DNA here is from genome assembly GCA_004027715.1 of Plecturocebus donacophilus. Lineage (NCBI taxonomy): Eukaryota > Metazoa > Chordata > Mammalia > Primates > Pitheciidae > Plecturocebus > Plecturocebus donacophilus. The sequence goes on along the minus strand of PVKP010044414.1, from coordinate 1,004 downwards.
TACTCAGCAATAAAAAAGAAACAAATTACTGACACATGCAAGAATATAGACTACTTTCAACGACATGTGCAGTGAAAGAGGCCATACGCAAAAGAGTATTTAGCATATGATTCATTTATATGAAACTCTAGAAAAAGCAAAGCTACTTTTTATTTATTTATTTATTTGTTGAGACAGAGTCTCACACTGTCTCACAGGCTGTAGTGCAGTGGCGTGATCTTGGCTCACTGCAATCTCCACCTCCTGGGTTTAAGTAATTCTCCTGCCTCAGCCTCCTGAGTAGCTGGGATTACAGGTGTGCGCCCCCACACCCAGCTAATTTTTTTTTATTTTTAGTAGAGACGGGGTTTCACCATATTGGCCAGGCTGATCTAGAACTCCTGACCTCAGATGATCCACCCACCTCAGACTCCCAAAGTGCTGGGATTATAGGCGTGAGCCACCGTGTCCAGCCGGTAAAGATAATTTGTAATGGCAAAGCTCAGATCAGAGGTGATGGAAGAGGTCATATGCCTGAAAAGAGGCACAGGGAACTTTCTGCATAAAGGAAATATTCTATATCTTGTTTGAATAACCACCGATTGTGGCGGTGGTTATATGAGTGTATGCATTTGTCAAAACTCAACAAACTGTACACTAAAATGAGTACATCTTATATGTAAATTATGCCTCAAAAAATTGACTATAAACATTCTTTGTGGCCTCACATCAATCTTACATTATCCAGGAAACCTTTTCTGATCAATGCTGTCCTCGGCTGCATTGATATCTCCTCCCCTCCCCACTTGCTGTCCTGATTAGCATACCCTGGAGCCCTCCGTTACAGTCTAACTCATGCTGCTCAAAGCCAGGCACGCGGGGAACAAAAAAGGATCTGGAGATAGGGAGGAATTGAATTAATGGTATTTGAAAAAGTGACAGAGACATCTGCCAGGAAATAGGGTTATGTCTTCCTGTGACTCCCAGTTTCCCTATCTGTAATAGGAATGGGGTGGGGCAACCAC
>PVKP010044413.1:0-16750 GCA_004027715.1 Plecturocebus donacophilus | reverse complement strand
AAAAAAAAAAAAAAAAAAACATGCTTGAGTCTGCTATACCTTTGCTTCTTTAAAACTTGCTCCACTCGGTGTAGTCAAACCAACTCTCCATACCTGCAGAAATTTAATCTCCTTTACCAACAGGTAGTAATAGGTAGATTTTTAAAAGATTTCTCAGCTACTGTTTCAGTTTAAGATTAATCTCCATTTTCTTTCAGAGAGATTCCCATCTGTTTTAATTTTAAAATCATCACTAACAGTATCTCACTCAATAAATATGTTAACATCAATAAAATATATACCTTTAAAGGGTCTCCAACATCTGCACCTGAAAAAGTTTCACACCATTTCCTACAATGAATATCATTTACTTCTCAAAGTAAATAATATTCAAGTACTTTCAAAAATCTTATCCAATACTTTTAAATAACTGCTTTAATACAGTACTTTCATACTACCTACTTTACAAAATTTTGTAACAAGACAAATCCATAAGTCATCAATTAGTAAGATCACATTTCAGAAGCAAGCCACAAATATGAAAGGAACTGTCTTCATGTCCTTACCCAAGCAAGCCATCCATGGATAAAAATGTTACCAGCTGGAATACAAATAAGGACTTCCATTAAAATGCTGAACATCATTAAACTCTTCTTTTCAAAGTTGTCTGTCATAGGGTTCTTCAGTGTTAACTTTGTCTACATGCTCAATTCAGGTCAGACATTTGATCAACATCATTACACAAACCCCGTTCCAAACATGCTCAAGGAAAATACACAAATGCCACTCCAATCAATATTCGTCAGCCAAGCCAAGCTATAAGCCAGTAGTTCAGCAGTAAGCTTATCAGTAGAAGCATTCTCATTAAGTCCATCCATCTACTTACCAGAACCCATAAAGCTGGTCCAGGCAAGTTGGACTCCACCTAAGAAATTAAAAGTGGTCTTAGAATAGCCACAGATGAGTTTTCTCCTCCTGCCAAAACTAACAAATGCCTTTAGTCAGTTAGAGCTAATTAAGACCTTCATGTTCAGTCAGTGTTTGCTTATCATCATCCAGGCTGCATTTACAAACTTTCTTACTAATCATAACAGGACGAGAACCTAGTATTTATTTCATGCATTCTGCATTCACGGGAAGAGTGCATAATGCACTTTAAAAATCTAACTCTAGAATGCCATTTGTGCTGTAGGCAGTTTGCCCAGTTACCTGTTTACTTGGATATAATTTCACTTACCATTTCAACTTCCAGCTTTCTGTGTAATGCCTATGAGATAAATTTTTTAACACAAAATTGTAAATATTTTCATGCTAGATTGGTGGTACATTGCTTACACTATTAACAAACCACAGCCACCACAGATACATCAGACAGTTGGTACATCTCTTCATGATGCAATCTGCTGAACTATGCAACCATCATAGTATCTGTTTTTTCATTTTCTTCAGTATTAAATTTAGTATCAAAATGAGAGCAGAAACTCAAACATTTGAAAAGGGGAGGAATAAAGAAAAAAATTAAAAAGGGGAGGAGAGAAACACTAATGTATATAAGCATCATTGCTTTGGCTATTTTCTAATCCCTTAAAGTGTGAGAAGTATAACATCAAAGTTCCTCACCTGTGTGCCAACGGCTTGAGTTAGGCTTGCTCTTTAGGACCTGGGAAGAAACAGCTTGATGTGAACTTAGCTGTGCTCTCTGTTCCCCAAATCACCATTTTGGGTGCCTCAGTTAAGATTGGTGGTTAAGACTCTCGTCATTCTAGCAGTCAAGAGTAGCAAATAAACTGTCATCATTGTGGCACATCCAGTGACTTCAATTTTTTTTAGAGGGAATTTTCAACTTACTTCAGCAGCTATTCTCATTCTTCCTTTGGGACACAGCTAGGAAACAAAAAGATGCAAAACAGTGAAAATGAACCTCATTACAGCCACATTAAATATCAATGCTGTTAACATTAAAGCCTCAGAATAGAATTTCAGAAATCCCTTCTGTCCACTACTCTTAAAGCATCACGGGCTAAGACGGTCTTTTAGATTTCACTTTTCCCACCATATTTTCCCCGATTCTTACCTGTCCATAAAGTGCTATCGAGAGCCACATTGCATCTGCACCCAGCTCCATACCTAAAAAAAGAGATCGGGTACAAATTTTTAATTCATTCTTCCACGGTTCTTTATGTCGTGTTTTTAAACGGCGGTAACATACCAATTATTATCTAGCGACAGGCAAAGGGTACACTTAACGTTACAAAGCATTGCATCCGCAGTTAAGAACCACTAATTGCGGGCAAGGCACGGTGGCTCACGCCTGTAATCCCAGCACTCTGGGAAAACAAGTCTGGTGGACCACTTGAGGTCAGGAGTTCAAGACCAGTATAGCCCACATGGTGAAACCCCGTCTCTACCAAAAATACAGAAATTAGCCGATTGTGGGGCGCATGCCTGTAGTTCCAGTTACTTGGGAGGCTGAAGCAGCATAATTGCTTGAGCATTCCAGTATGGGTGAGGGAGCGAGGCTCGGTCTCAAAAAAAGAAAAAAAGGACCGCTAATGAAAATATTGGTGGCACTGCGGAATAAAGCCACTTAGGGAAGCACGTGGACTACCATCACCGCCAGCCTTTCCTGAGAGCGGGCGGCTGGAGGTTCGGGCCACGGCCCTAACAATAGCTTACTCGGGTGACTCGGCATGTGCCACCATCAGAGCGGTTGGCATTCATCATCACTTTCAGATGTCCCTACCAACACAGGCTTCATCAGAGGCAGGGCACAAGAGCCGAGGCTTCTCTGCAATTCTACCGGAACAATATAGTTGCAGCTTAGGCCGCGCCTACCAAATGTGCAATTCCCGACCATCCTCGGCTTGCGGGCCCTCCGAAGGCGCGAGAGTGGCTTAAAAAGTCAGTTTAGGGTGACCTTAACTGACAAGGGCCAAAAGGCCCGAAAGCCTTCAACATTCGCAAAGACACAACCCACCTGAGAAGCGCCGTCTCCCACCTCGAAAGGACGATATGGTGCCTGGGCTCCAGTATATAAGAGTTCTCTTTGGTGACGTCATGACGCATGCTCCCGCCAGCTACTGCTTCGGCTCCTCCCCCTAGCCGCCCTCAATCTTCCCCTCCTCCAGCACCACCTTCTTCTCGCCCCCTAAGCCCGCCCCTTTTCCCCGCCCTTCCCCGCCTTTGTGGGCGGAGACATGACCATGACGCCAGGCTCCCGCCCTCCTCCCGATTTAGGAGGAAGAGCAGAGAGGGGAGGGGGCGCGAGGCAGGGAAAGCTCTGGGGGTTGAGAAGGGGGGCGGTGTAAGGCTGAGTGATTTCCTTCCGGCACGTCGCCCGCTCCGTGGGAGGGGGTGGGGGGTTTCACTTCCGGGACGGTGTTCCGGCCCATTCCGGCCCATTTCCACCCCCGGAGGTAGGTGCTGCTCCTTGACTAGACTCGGGCCCCACACCCCAGTCTCACTGCCCTGCACCGGGGTCACGTCGTCCGCCCTCCGCCGCAGCGCACTCCTGAAGCGCTCAGCTACTTTCCTTCACCCCGCCTCCAGGCACCGGGCGACCTTCCACCTCCTTGGCCCCCGGCCGGGCTGAGCTGCCGGACCCGCCCCCTCGCGGGGCCCCTCCCTCAGGACCCCGGGATGGGCTGCCCCCTCCCCCACCGCAGCCGGGACACACCCGGATACGCACACCCACCTCCCGGCGGCTCCCCGCCCGCCACCGCCTGGAGCGGGTCCCCGGGCGCCGCCCCCTTCCTAGTTCTCACCTGAGCGCTGGCTCTCCCGCCCGACGCCTTGTCCCCCTCTTCTCCAAAGTTCCTCAGTGACATTTTGCCCTTCATCCAGTTACCCTCTCCCCATGCTTCCTAACGCAGAGGAAAGCTGCTCAAGTGCTGGAGTAGCCAACCCCATGCCGTTCCCGATTCTCCCTCTTACAGCTCTCACCCCTCCAGTGCCGACGGTAGCGAAAGACTTTACTCCAGGGGCTTCCTCACTGGGGAATTGCCGGAAAGAGCAAACAAAAAAGGCGCTGGTGTAGGCTCCAAAATAAACACATCTGAATTCATGATGGCATCGACAGAGGCTCTTATTGGATTAAAAGTTTCAAAACAAACAGTAACGCTCTGGAAAAAGGTCAGATTGGCTAAAGTTGATTCTTGAAAACAGCGTATACACTTCCCTTTGTAATAAGTTTGTTGTTAATGCGGAGCAGGACTGTGAGCTTGACAGAATAAGTTCCTGAAGTTTCAGGTGTGGTGTAACTAATATAAATGTATAGATAAGTGGATGTACATTGGGTTCAAGTAAGTGTCTTCCTGTTGGGATTTATACAAACTGTACTTTCAGTAGTTGAAATTGTACTTTCAACTATTTTGTATACAGCTTCAGGTTTAATGTTTCAGCTATTTTTAAAAAATATTATAATGGAAAAATGTTGGCTATACTTGGTAAATGCTGTTTTTTTCCGTCGGATCTGGAGAACTAAATTTCAGGATCGAAGTATCATCACCACCTTGAAATTGCCAACTTCTAATTTGACAGATTTACCCACCTTTCCTAATTCTGACAACTGAACTTTCACATTCTCTGCATCTAAGTTGAATCCTGGTACAGCTGTGGAATTTACCCTAACCTAGAGTTTGCCTCACAGCCGTATAACCAAAGTCTTTTTGTGGGGGCACTGACTCTTAAGCTTAGAAATACCAGCCTGCATTCATGTGGAATATTAGTCCCTCTGTAAAATAATAAACGTAATTCTTGCAGCATATAGTAAAATACGAAGAAGAGAGATATCAAGCCATCCACGTAGAACTGCATTTATTCAAAAAGCTTTCCTCCTACAGAGAAAAGTTGTAAAGTTGTTATGAGATTTTATGTTCAGTCTGCAAGTACCTTATAGTTAAAACTTAAAAAGTCCTTTCCCCTACTTTCTGTTGAACTTTCTATTTTGATGTTATATACCTTATTAGTAAGGAAAGTATGGTCATAAGATGAATTTTTAGGAGTCTGAAGACCACTTTTTAGTTTTGACTGTATCCTCCTGTGAAACTTAATAAACCTGTTGGTAATTCTGTTTCCACATCTAAACATAAGGAAGGTATTTCTTTTTACCTGGGGATTTTGAAATTTTACCAAATACTATGTTTAAATACTTTTGAAATGGGAAACATCTGGGGAGTAGAATTATAATTATTAATTAGAATATGGTTTCTTTTTTTAGCAGGGTTGAATGCACTCTCAGGCACGACCATGGAGAAAGGTGGGAACATACAATTGGAGATTCCTGACTTCAGCAACTCTGTCCTGAGCCATCTAAACCAGTTGCGCATGCAGGGCCGTCTCTGTGATATTGTGGTCAATGTGCAAGGACAAGCTTTTCGGGCCCACAAAGTGGTACTGGCTGCCAGCTCCCCCTATTTCCGGGATCACATGTCTTTGAATGAGATGAGTACTGTCTCCATTTCAGTCATCAAGAACCCTACTGTTTTTGAACAGCTCCTTTCTTTCTGTTACACAGGGCGGATATGCCTGCAACTGGCAGATATCATCAGCTACCTAACAGCTGCCAGTTTTCTGCAAATGCAGCATATTATAGACAAATGTACACAGATCCTGGAGGGCATTCATTTCAAAATTAATGTGGCTGAGGTCGAAGCAGAATTAAGTCAAACAAGGACAAAGCATCAAGAGAGACCTCCAGAGTCTCACAGGGTTACCCCAAATCTCAGCCGCTCCCTTAGCCCACGACATAATACCCCAAAGGGAAACCGGCGAGGTCAGGTTAGTGCTGTGATGGATATCAGAGAGCTAAGTCCTCCTGAGGAGTCCACCAGCCCTCAGATCATTGAACCAAGTTCTGATGTAGAGAGCCGGGAGCCCATTCTTCGGATCAACCGAGCAGGACAGTGGTATGTGGAGACAGGAGTAGCAGACCGTGGGGGTCGGAGTGATGATGAAGTTAGAGTTCTTGGAGCAGTACACATCAAAACTGAAAATCTGGAGGAGTGGCTTGGGCCTGAGAATCAGCCTTCTGGAGAAGATGGGAGTAGTGCAGAGGAGGTCACGGCCATGGTGATTGATACCACAGGCCATGGTTCTGTAGGACAGGAAAATTACACTTTAGGGTCTTCAGGAGCCAAGGTGGCTCGGCCAACAAGCAGTGAAGTTGACAGGTAGGTTTGGTTTGATTTTGTTTTCCCATGTAATGGCTGCTGTGTAGACATCACTAAAGCGGGTCCTCTGTAGTACAGAGAGCATCTTCCTTACCCAATTTTCTTGGTTAAAATAAGTTGACATTGGGGAAACGGGAAGTGCATCAAAAGACTTGCATTCTTATTTTTTTAAAGCAGGAAGCTCCTATTCCTGAAATATTCACAATGTTGTGAGAACTGTGGTAAAGTTCGGCACTTCCATGAATCAGAATAGCATCTGCAGCCACACTAGGATCAGTAATTGCCAGGGGCTTCCTCAGGATTCCAGGCAGGGAGCTGATCATGAGCTGGGAACCTGGCAGTATTGCCCTTCATTGGTGTATTATCACACCACCAGGTGGCCTTGGGAAGTCTCACTTTGCTTTGTAGCACTGCTTATTTTTCTTTGCCCCCACCTACCAAATTAGAGAAAGAATGGTACTAGCAGTAATTGTTCTTTTCAAATTAGTAAAATATTAATTCTGAAGAAAAGCTTTTTGGATATTTTTTATTTCTTTTTTCCCTTGTCATGTGATGGTATCTTCCCTGTTTTCATTCATGGATGACCGCTGCTACCACAGGCCTGAGAATCTCCCTTTTTTCACCAGTGCTACTATGCCCTATGCCTTACTTTTCTCTTTTAGTACGTTGTATTTATTAGAACATTTCTTTTTGGTGGAAATAACATGAGTTTTATTCTTAGTCAATTGAGAGAAAGTCTCAATTGAAAGAAATATTACTAATTTAGATTGGTAATATGTGTTCTTTCCCCCTCCTAAAAATAAATTTAAATTGACCATATGAGCAAAGAAAACTAAAGAACTATTACTTTGGTTTGGTCTTGAGTGACAGATGTGTCACAGAGATTCAGATAGTGTATACTGCATCCACTTCAGGGGATCTTTTTATTTTATTGTTTTTTGAGACAAAAGTCTCACTGTTGTCCAGGCTGGAATGCAGTGATATAATCTCAGCTCACTGCAGCCTCTGCCTCCTGGGTTCAAGAGATTCTCCTGCCACAGCACCTGGCTTCAGGTGATCTTGATTTGAGTATTGTCTTCCTATGTCCTTAGTAAAATATTCTTGAGCATAGAACTTCTTGTCCTCCTATGTTAGAACTGTATCAGAAGTTCTCAGGTGAGGGGCGCACCAAAATCTCACAAACCACCGAAGAACTTACTTATGTAACCAAACACTACCCCCATAACTTATGGAAATAAAAAAGTTTAAAAAAAAATTCAGAAGTAATATCACTGCCAGCACAGTCACTCACAACTGTGATCCCAGCACTTTGGGAGGCTGAGATGGGTGGGTCACTTGAGGCCAGGAGTTTGAGACCAGCCTGACCAACATGGTGAAACTCCGTCTCTACTAAAAATACAAAAATTAGCCAAGCGTGGTGGCATGTACCTGTAATCTCAGCTACTCGGGTGGCTGAGGTAGGAGACTTGCTTGAACCCGGGAGGCAGAGATTGCAGTGAGCCAAGATCATGCCACTGTACTCCAGCCTGGGGAACAGATCAAGACCCTGTCTACTTTATTTATTTATTTTTGAGACAGAGTGTCTCTCTGTCACCCAGGATGGGGCACAGTGGCACAATCTCAGCTCACCACAACCTCCACCTCCCAGGTTCAAGCAATTCTGCCTCAGCCTCCCAAGTAACTGGCATTACTGGTGTGCGCCACCACACCCGGCTAATTTTTGTATTTTTAGTAGAAACGAGGTTTCAGCATGTTAGTCAGGCTGTTCTCAAACTCCTGACCTCGTGATCTGCCCGCCTTGTCCTCCCAGAGTGCTGGGATTACTGAGCTACCTCTCCTGGCCAACGCAATCTCAAAAAAAAAAAAAAGGAAAACATGTGACCAGGCATGGTGGCTCACGCCTATAATCCTAATGCTTTGGGAGGCCAAGGAGGGTAACTGCCTGAGCTCAGGAGTTTTGAGACTGACCTGGACAGCATGGCAAAACCCCATCTCTACTAAAAATACAAGTAAAATTAGCAGGGCATAGTAGCTGTAGTCCCAGCTACTCAGAAGGCTGAGGCACAAGAATCACTTGAACCCAGGAGTCAGAGGTTGCCCTGAGCCTAGATTGCACCACTGCATTCCAGCCTGGGCAACAGAGCAAGACTCTATCCACCCACCTCCACCCCCACCCCCCCAAAAAAGAAGAAGTAATGGCAACTTCAGTGCAAAGATTTTTTAATCTTCATGATCTATATCAGCAGTCTAAAACCAATAACAGATTATCCTGGGACCTGGGGAAAGAAACAGCCAAAAACCTGATAATTAAATAAAAGAAACAAAATTAGAGGCCCAGTTTTAATTTATTGTTTTATGGTCTCCCAGTATTTATGTAAAGAGGGAAGCTTATATTTAGCTTTGGCTTCACTAGCTCATATGGTCTGTTATGTCCCTGTTATGCCATTTTGTGTTTATTAAATTTACTAGGGCTAACCTATTATTTCAAATCAGATTATGTATTAAGTCCATGAAACTATTTCTCAGTTATCTGTTGATTGGTTTGTTCTCCTTTCCTCAGCCATAGAATAAAGAGGGTCGACATGACCATTTTACAAGTTCTTTGACGCTGCTTTTTTATTAGTCCCCTTTATGTTCCTCTTCCAACAGATTTAGTCCCTCTGGCAGTGTTGTTCCCCTGACAGAGAGACACAGAGCCAGAAGTGAGTCTCCTGGGAGAATGGATGAGCCTAAGCAACCCAGCTCCCAGGTACGGAGTTGTGGGTTTAGAATTGCTATGGTGGTTTGAGGAATTGCTACTGTGTATGAATAGAAAATAATTAAAGAGGAAAGATATAGAAGAGGTAACAGTGGCCCTGTTAAAGAAATACTGTATTTTTTCCTGAGGGTAGCAGATGGTTAATATTAAAATTATACAGAGACATCACCAGAAAAGAACATTGCAGACTGATATTTCTTCCAAGCATAGATGCAAATATCTTCAAAAGAACATTAACAAATTAACACTGATGATATACAAAAAGTATAATACAATGTAATAAATTATGATTTAATATAGAAATGCAAAGCTGGTTTAACATTTTTAAATTAATCAATGTAGTCTTCCTTAATAGGGAAAAAGTGAGAAATTACATGTGGCAACTTTGATAGATACAGAAAAGAGCAGTTGACTAAAACTCTTAGCAAACTAGAAATACAAGGGAACTTTCTTAATCTGACTGAAAGTGTTTATCTAAAAAATCTATAGAAAACATCTTTTTTTTTAAAATACATTTTATTGTGTTTTAGGTTTTGAGGTACATGTGAAGAACATGCAAGATTGTTGCATAGGTACATATATGGCAATGTGGTTTGCTGCCTTCCTCCCCATCACCCATATCTGGCATTTGCCCCCATGTTTTAACTCCCCAGCTCCCCACCCCACGCTGTTCCTAGAAAATGCCTTGATAAATTATTGAAAGCTTCCCTTGTGTAATTGGAAATCGACAGAATGTCTGCTACCATCACTTCTACCCAGCTTTTTATTTGTAGTCCTAGTCAGTGCAGTAAAGCAAGAAATATAAATTCATAGCGTAAGGATAACAAAGAAAGAAATAGAACTTTTGTTACTAGTAGACAGTCTGACATGTTAGGTAAAAAATGCAAAGTGAAAAACTGTATTTGATTACTTTTTTTATTCTTGCTTGTGAGCGTGCAGGAAAATACACTATTGGTGTCAGCAGAATTTGGGAAGTAGAAAAAAATAACAAGATTGTGGAACTCTTTTCTGATTATAATAACCACTCTGTAGACCTGAGAGTAATAAAAAATAGCCCCTGAAAACTACATGCAGGTAATTTGCAGGTAATTTAGAACCTGGCATGGAAAGTCTGATTTTATACGTGTGTGTATGTGTGTGAATATATACTATATATACTATATAGAGAGAATACACACAAAACACACAGTTACCAAGTTATTAATTTATAGCATTTTATATATATATATATATATATTTTTTTTTTTTTTTTTTTTTTTTTTTTTTCTTTGAGACAGAGTCTCGCTCTGTCTCCCAGGCTGGAGTGCAGTGGCACAATCTCAACTCACTGCAGCCTAGACCTCCTGGGTTCAAGCAATTCTCCTGCCTCAGCCTCCCGAGTAGCTGGGATTATAGGCACCCACCACCACACCTGGCTAATTTTTGTATTTTTACTAGAGACAGATTTTCACCATGTTGGCCAGACTGGTCTTGAACTCCTGACCTCAGGTGACCCACCCACCCACCTCAGCCTCCCAAAGTGCTGGGTACAGGTGTGAGCCACCATGCCTGGCCTGCATGTTGTATTTATAAACAAATTGCTTATGCTTTTTTTTTTTCTTTTTTGAGACAAGGTCTCACTCTGGTTGACCAGGCTACATTGCACTGGTGCAGTCTCAGCTCTCTTTAAGCCACAGTCTCCTAGGTTCAGATGATTCTCCCACCTCAGCCTCCTGAGTAGCTGGAACTACAAGTGCGAACTACCATGCCCAGCTAATATTTTTTTTTTTTAAGTGGAAATGGCCTTTCACCAGTTTGCTCAGGCTGGTCTCAAGCTCCTGGACTCAAGCAATCTGCCTTCCTCGGCCTCCCATTTTGCTGGGATTACAGGAGTGAGCCACCGTGCCCAGCTGCTTACGCATTTTTCTGTGTGTTTGCTATTTCACGTACTGTATCTTGTCATTTATTTTCTTCCTGAATATTTTGTTAGACTAACACATTCTAGAAAGGATAGGAATGATGGGTTTTTTTTTTTTCTATTTTATTTGCAACTCTCCTTAGCAACTAGTATGAGTAGTTGGTTGATTTTTTTTTTTCTCACAGGTCTGAGTGAATGATTTTTTTTAAAAGGTAGTGAACTGACCAAGTAGAACACAATAAATTGTGAACATTTTTGTCTTTAAAAAATAAAAACTTAGGCTGCACGCAGTGGCTGATGCCTGAAATCTCAGCACTTTGGGAGGCTGAGGTGGGCGGATCACCTGAAGTCGGGAGTTCAAGACCAGCCTGACCAACATGGAGAAACCCCGTCTCTACTAAAAATACAAAATTAGCCAGGTGTGGTGGGGCATGCTTGTAATCCCAGCTACTGGGGAGGCTGAGGCAGGAGAATAGCTTGAACCCAGGAGGCGGAGGTTGCGGTGAGCCAAGATGGCACCTTGCACTCCAGCCTGGGCAACAAGAGTGAAACTCTGTCTAAAAAAGAAAAACACTTGTGGATTAAGATTACATAACTCATGTTTTTAGCCTCTGCATTACACTGATAGTATCTTGTCTAATTTTTATCTAGACCACTGAATTTTTTATTTATTTATTTTCTTTTTTGAGATAGTGTCTCACTTTGTCACCCAGGCTGACGTGCAGTGGTGTGATCTTGGCTTACTGCAACCTCCACCTCCTGGGTTCAAGCAATTCTCCTGTTTCAGCCTCCGGAGTAGCTGGGACTACAGGCACGCACCACCATGCCCTGCTAATTTTTGTATTTTTAGTAGAGAAGGGGGTTCACCATATTGGTCAGGCTGGTTTTGAACGCCTGACCTCAGGTGATCCACCACTGCCTTGGCCTCCCAAACTGCTGGGATTACAGGCGTGAGCCACTGCGCCCAGCCTAAACCACTGAATATTTATTGTGTGCCTCGTATAGTAATTGCAATAAGACATTGTTACAAACTATGTTTTTTAGTTTTGATAAGATGTTAGAGAAAATACTAGGAGCTTAGAGGAAAAGTAATTTCACTCACATTATTAGGGTACTTTTTCTCCTCATCTCTCAAATATGATATGATAACAATGCAGAGGGGGCTGTTATGCAGATACAGACATATGTCATTAATTAAGATGGTATATTTGAGAAATGCATTGAAATGCATTGCTAGGCCATTTTGTCATTGTGCAAACATAGAGTATACTTAAACAAATCTAGATAATATAACCTATTACACACCTAGATTATATGATATATCCTCTTGCTCCTAGGCTACAAACCTATATAGCATGTTACTCTACTGAATACTGTAGGCCGTTACAAAGCCATAGTAAATCTTTGTGTATCTAAACATAGAAACGATAGAGTTAAAATATTGTATTATAATCTTATGGAAGCACTGTTACATATGTGGTCCATCATTGACCAAAATGTTATGTGGTACATAACTGTAAATTCAGTATTGAGACAGACGTTACAACTAAATGGGGGCATAAGACAGACTAGGGCTGGACGTGGTGGCTCATGCCTGTAATCCCAGCACTTTGGGAGGCCAAGGCAGGCAGATCACCTGAGGTCAGGAGTTTGAGACCAACCTGAACAACATGGAGAAGCCTCCTCTCTACTAAAAACACAAAAAATTAGCCAAGCGTGGTGGTGCATGCCTGTAATCCCAGCTACTCGGGAGGCTGAGGCAGGAGAATCGCTTGAACCTGGGAGGCAGAGGTTGTGGTGAGCCAAGATTGCACCATTGTACTCTACCCTGGGCAACAGGAGCGAAACTCTTGTCTCAAAGAAAAAAAGACTAACAAATACCAAAAAAAATGTGTAAGACTATACAGTATAGACTTCAGTAATAGTGTTGTGGGACTAGGATTGCTTAAAAGGCGATGGAATCAGTGTCCACTTAAGGAAAGTGTTATCAAGATTTTATTTGTCTTTTTTTTTTTTTTAGACAGGGTCTTGCTTTGTACCCCAGGCTGGAGTGCAGTGGTACGATCATGGCTCACTGCAGCCTTGCCCTCCCTGGCTCAGGCAGTCCTCTCACCTGAGCTCTTGAGTAGCTGGGGCCACAGGCATGTGCCACCACATCCAGCTAACTTTTTTGTTTTTTTGTAGACACGGGGTTTCACTGTGCTGCCCAGGCCGATCTTGAATTCCTGAGCTCAATGGTGCCTCACAGCTGTAATCCCACCCCTTGGGAGACCAAAGTGCAGTCCTCCCAAGGGGTGGGATTACAGGCGTGAGCCATCATGTCCACCTTCAAGGAGATTTTAAATGCAGTTTTTAAATAAGTCAGGAAGGGATAATCTATTTTATTTATAGATGAAATAGGGATAAGAATTAGAATTCTGTAAGAGTATTTACCTTGCTGAAGCAAAAAGTACAGAGAGGCTGTAATAAAATAGGAGATAAGTAAGATTGTGTGGAGGTGATATTATGGGTGATATATATGCCTTAATGGGTATGAAAGTTTAATGTGGTAAGTCTTCTCACCAGTTTTTTTCTCCTACTACAGAGAACTAAAACAGGGCAAGGACTTACAGTAAGAATGAATTTTGATAGACTTGAAGAACTTCCTGATTACGGGGGTGATTGAACTGTAATACACTGATAAAGTTACTCCTTTACTTAAAAACATTCTGTAGCTTTTTCTATGTTGTGAAGTTTAATATACTTGGCCTCATTTTCCAAGTAATTTACAATCTTTTTAACCCAACTTTTCCCACCACTCATCAGCATTCACTGTCTCAAACAGGTAGACTCTCCATATATCAGAACCACATTAAACTTATTTCTCTCTCTGCATCTAAAGTCTGAATGCCTCATTCTTTTCAGGTGTTTGGGTTCATCCAAGGCCCAGCTCCTGGTTTTATCTGCCCTAACTGCTCCAGTCTTCTTTTGATTTTTTTCTTCTTAGGCTGCTATTATAGCATGGTACAATACAATTTTTCCAAATTCACTAGACTTATATATGTTGTTCCTTTTTTATTTGCATTAGTTTTGTGTCTCCTATTAAACTGAAATCTCCTTGAGAGGAGAGACCACCTTTTCCTTCCTTTTTTGTTTTTGCTTTTTTGACAGTTTTAGTACTAATAAGTCTTCGTTTATTCATTGTATTTTCCCAGGGAAAGGAGAAGGGAAGGGGAAAGAGTCAGCATGTGTTACAGAATGATTAGAAAATGGGCAAGGAAGTACCCAGTACAGCAAAGTCAACCACCAAATAAACACACCCCAGCGATGGGGTCACCAAAGCCCAAGAAGGCTTTGTCTCCTGCAGTTCAGGAATGAGGGGAAGGTACTAGGAAAAGAACAGACAGGCACAGATTTTCCTACCCTCCCTCCCTCCTCATAAATTCAAGATTTCACATAAAGCTTTAGTTTCTAGTGGTAAATATAAAGTTACATTTGTTCATCTCCTATTAAGCAATCTTGTGTCCACTTTGACATAAGTTTTTTACACCTCTATAAAAGTTCCTGAGTGACTTGAATATAAATTCAACATTTAGGCAAGGTGCAGTGACTCACACCTCAAATCCCAGCACCTTGGGAGGCCGAGACAGGTGGATCACCTGAGGTCAGGAGTTCAAAACCAGCCTGGCCAACATGGTGAAATCTCTTCTCCAATAAAAATACAAAAAATTAGCTGGGCATGATGGCGGGCACCTGTAATCTCAGCTACTTAGGAGGCTGAGACAGGAGAATCGCTTGAACCCGAGAGGTGGAGGTTGCAGTGAGCTGAGACCACACCATTGCACTCCAGCCTGGGCAAGAACAGCAAAACTCCCATCTAAAAAAAGAAAAAAACATTTATTCAGCATTTATTCTCTTTCTTGGCGTTTTGACCCTACTTTCTACATGGAAGGCCCCCAGTTGCTTCTCTCTACTTTAGGATTAAAGATTAAGTAGGTTTAGGCTGGGCACAATGGCTCTCACCTGTAATCCCAGCACTTGGGGAGGCCGAGGCAGGTAGATCACCTGAGGTCAGGAGTTTGAGACCAGCCTGACCAACATGGAGAAACCCCCTCTCTACTAAAAAGAAAAAATTAGCCAAGCATGGTGGCGGGTGCCTGTAATCACAGCTACTTGGGAGGCTGCAACAGGAGAATCACTTAAACCCAGGAGGCGGAGGTTACAGTGAGCCAAGATTGCTTCATTGCCTCCAGCCTGAGCAGCAAAGCAAGACTCTGTCTCAAAAAAGAACCTGGAGAAAGACCAGTACATTATGTTTCCACAAACTAGGCCACCTAGCAATCACCAACTCAGTGAAATCCTGCAAAGCCCAAATACAATAATTAGCAGGGGTGCGGGGGGGAAGCATTTTGAGGAAACAAGAACATAGGTTCAGACACTATCTAAGTGTGTTTTAATTGCATTTGAGAGACCACATTTTCTAATCTTTGTATCTTTGACATTATCTTCTTAGGTGCCTGATTAATAGGAGTTCTTTTATCTCTAATTATAAGTAACTAAGTTTACTTAGTAGTTGCCCAATAAATAGGCATCTGCTAAATAGGAAGTTATTTAGTTACTTGTAAAATACTTAATTTTGGAGATCTTTCAAAAACAATACATCAAATCAGATGACTTTTTAAGGCCCTTTAGTTAACCGTGAGTCTGTGGTTAGTAACTGATAATTAGAATGGTAGAAGGCTTTGAAGTCCGTGTCAAGTATCTAGCTTGATGTTTGTTTTAGAAAAGATGGAAACCTTTCATTTATATGGAATTTATTTATTATATGGAATAATTCTTTCAGAAATAGCTATTGAGCCAAACACTGATCAAATATCTAGATATTTGGCAGTGCAGAATGTCCCTGTGCTTACAACAGAGTTTAGCATCTAGTATGTAATTGCCTGGTGAAAGGAGTGAAATAATCCACCTCTTGGCAACGTAGAGAACCAGGAGGCAACCATTTTTGCCTTTGATTCTTTTTAAAGTTTAAAACAATAAACTACCAAAAGTATATTGCTGCCTTTGACAAGGACCCAATCTATATTTTGTGGTATTTGTTCTTCTATTGCAACTTCACTGCAGTAATTTTTTGGATGAGACTGATCATAATGTGTGATTTTTGTGCTTAACAGTTTATTACTGATTACTAAAGTGCATTTACTTTCAGCATGTGGACAATAGTAGTATGACATTACCTTCCTTAGAGTTGGGGAGATTTCGTAGGGTGTTGTTACCCTCAATATTATAAATAATATGAGTTCGTAATGTTTAATAGTAGCGGACATTTATTCAGCACTTTAGTGTATTAACTCATTCAATGCTCAAAGCAACTAGTGAGGGAAATGCTATTATTATATTCATTTTACAGGTGAGGAAACTGAGGAATACAATAGTTAACTAACTTGCTCCAAGTCACACAATAAATAGAACTCAGATTTGAACCCAGGTTTCAGCATCCTTAATTGCTATGTAATATTATGCATTCAAAATATAGGTCTTAAAAGTTACCATTGTTTTTAGAAAAAAAGAGTACTGTTATCAGTTCAGTTCTTATGAGAATTCTCTAAAGCTCGCAAATCATACAATAACCTTTGTACCTTATGGATAAGAAGACAGCCTTAGAGAAGTTATTCTGTGTTTTGTCCTTGGTCACCCTTTAGTGGGATGATTCCTCATTATGTGATTTCAGTTTTTATTTTCCAGGGAAATGAAACTGAAAAAAAAATCAATATAAAACAAATCAGAAAATAATCTTAAAACTGCAGTCTTAGTATTCAACCCTTGACTTTACATACTACTTCCCACACCTGTTGAGAACTACCTCTATTGAAAATGCTGAATAGCACCATCAGTATAGGAGGAGACAAAACACATTTTTAGAATTAAAAGGACAAAAGCTTTTCTTTTTCTTTTTTTTTTTTTTTA